>JAUTBV010159177.1:0-10160 GCA_032361325.1 Lepetodrilus fucensis | reverse complement strand
AGCTGGCCAGTCCTTGCTTTACCCCTTTAATGCTGAGCGCCAAGCAGGGAAACAACAAGTACCACCCTTTAACGTCTGTTGGTATGACGCGACCGTGGATCGAACCCGCGACCTTCCACACTCCGGGCCACGAAGCCGGTCTAGTAAATACATGTACATGAACCTGTTAATTTATACGAACAATACATATCCATAGTGACAGTATTGAAAGCAAACATGTGTCATTCCTCTATAAACAGTCTAACGTATTAGTAAGACATGTACTATATATACACAACGTTATTCGAACACTTTCGTCGAAATGTACTTGGTATGGCGTTGTTTTATTTGATGTACGATGTTTGATTACAAATAAAAGTTATAATAAATGTCCGAGGGTCGCATCCAATAATGCATGTCTGCCTTTCCATTAGAGCTGGCCACAACTACTGTATACTAGTATATAGTATATGTATAGTATATGTATAGTATATGCCAACTACAGCATATACAGTATTCGTTATTCATGGGCATATTTCAAAATGTTTCATTTCATCATTCATCATTTCGCCGAGGTATCTGTGTCACCGTGGCACCCAGGGGTACCTAATCCACAGTACTATGACGTGAATCCACAGTACTAATCCACAGTACAGACCTAATCCACAGTACTATGACGTGAATCCTGAACGGAATTATAAGTACCCGTTGGGTGTGAGAATGAGCGAGTGTATTCTAAACAGCGGTTTGATAATTTCATAATTCCACCTACATAGACGCGTCTATTTTTTAGAATAAGAAACCTACTTACCCGAGATAAATAAAGCCTCCCTCTGCATGTATGCATCCGATCTCCAAGCATGATACACTTGGAAGTTTTGCTCGCGAGCTGTGGATTCAAATTAGGAACCAATCGATATTATTGGATCGATAGAATATACCGTTAAGACCTGGCGCAACAACACATATTGATCTATACCACAGATAAGACATAACACATTACATATATAAGTAAGCATTCATATAGGCAGTGCTACAATTAGTAAATGTGTTATTAATTAACATAATATTTGTTATACTATAACGTTATGACGGTGTCAAACCGGTAGTTCTATATCCGCGTACATGTCTCACAGTGCGTTCATTAATAATAACCAGTGTCATCAATTATTTTGTTGGATTTTCCGATTGTAATACACACCACGCATTCCTACATAAAGACATATTTATAAACTGTATGTACTGTACTTTGGCAGTGCGATTCCATTTATTGTTGTATGTCATTGATAGAGACACTGGCCCCGGACACAGTGATGTACTTTTGAAACCATAGCATTCCTATCTTCGCAACCTACACATGAGCAGCCTACACACGAGCCAATAAAATAATACTACACCGCTCCAGTTAATGTCCATTTAATGCTACTTATGAAATCATTTTTATTTTCACTCGAAAAAGTTATCGTTCACGGTACACATAATAATACATCTACATGGATAATAATGCTTCAAGTGTGGATTTGGCGCAGTATAAATCTTCATATTATTATTACAATTATTATTATTATGTCATTAATATAGAACAGCGAGTGTTATTAAAATTCATGTCATGATCGTGTAGTTCTAAGAGTAGACATGGCAAAGCTATAGTAATTTCCCATTTAATCATCTAAACAAGTAAACAGAACGATACGATGGTATGCCTCTGATTCAAGTAACCACATACACCGGTAGACTTACCATTGTTTGAATAACACGTTTTCCATGTTGTCCAGTTTTGAGAAAAGAAATACATGTAGTGTATCACGATTCTTTGTTCAAAAACAAGAGCAAACCACCTAAAATAATTGTTTGTTCGTGTTATATTATCGCTCTGTTTGTTCAACGATCGCCACCATTGTTGCCGATCACAATATCCCAATACATTTATGATGAAAACGTGATTATTGTGAAGTATGTGTATGAACTCAGACTATGGAAGTACATTCATAAATGGGTGTTTATTGATTATAGAACCCAACTATGTCTGTCTAATAATGGTCTGGACTTCAGGAGAAGTGCACACAACTGGTACAGACAATAGCTTCTGTGCTATCATCATTCTGTCCAACAGAATTGTAAATTTGTAAACAAGCAATATGGAATTCAGTTTATCGTATAGGGGACATAAACCGTAGAAACCTTTTGCGTTACTTTCCCCCATACCAGGTTAAACTTAAAACGCGAGAATTCGTGCATATTACGTCACGGCATTATGTTGGTCACATGATGTTATTCACGTGCACGTTATATAACTTGCACTTCAACGTGAGCAAGCCAGTCAAATGTCGTGTGATCAACACAATTACGTGGCATAATACGCAGGAATTCTGGCGTTTAAAGTGGAACCGGAAATAGTAAAGATCTCAATTACGTTACAGAGCATAGGGGACAAATCCGATAGTTTGCGGCTAACCGAATACTAACGTATAAAGTACACAATACAGGTTTAACGCATTGTTATACTAGTTCGTGACTCTCACTTTCACGAATCAATTTTTATCTCTCTATATATAATATTAGTATGACGATTAAAAAAATTGAATAACATTAATTTATACATATTTAACTATACACCTCATTGTGAAACTATATACTAGTAGCTAGTCGCTGCTGCAAGAGAATACCTTATGTAGTATGAATGCTTTGCCCATACCAAGACGTGACAAACCAAATACTAAATTAGCCATTAACCAACAAAAGAAATGTATGGTATACTTGCCAATCGTTATTCATTATCAAGGCACAGCATATTAAATACCGGTGGCTAATAATGTCAAATACGAATAACATTGGCGGTAGACGCCCCTAATACCACATTAATTTTCTTATTCTTTACCACGATGCATGCGTATGTACGTGGATAATAGACTGGCGCAATTTAATAAATGTTTGAGGTTGTTTATGCTTGTCGTTAATTCAGCATTCAATGTACACATGGTGAATGATTTATCAATGCACAAACTTCCAATAGGTTAGTTACTATGTATGCATCAGTAGTTGCGTCACATAGTCATCTACACTACACTGAGAACACAGAAACTGTTCTCATCATTCGTTAATATTTATATAGCATTCATAATATTATTTCAACCAAATTTCAAAATGGACGTGATAGGAAAAATAAATGATAAAGATTCGCAATTTGACAATGTTTTGCTTTGTTGGTCCTCAAAAGTAAACTCAATCGTCACAATAAAGGAATTCAGCGTATTATGCCATCTTCTACAAGGCAACTTTATACTTAGGTTGGGCCATCTTGGTGAGTAACAGATAATAGGACAGACATCGAAAGTATATTATTTCATTACTTTGGCATTGAAAATATACTGGGTGTAAACGTATTTTTCATTGAGGACCCAGCGAATCAATATTGACAACATTGAATCAATATTCACCATATTGATCAGCTAATTAATTATTGACAATCGTAATTAGTGGAGACTTGTCGGTCTTTCATTTGACTTTATACCTCGAGCGACATGAATACACTTCACGATTGAAATAACGGTTTCAACATTTTACGGAAACTTTAAAAGGACACTATTGATCTGTTAAGTATGTATACACCATTACCACAAGAGTAGAACAAGTACAAATGTGTTTGAGGTTGAGTTGCAGGTAGGACTATTACCTTTGGGAATATCCTAGCTTAAAAGTGGAAATATCAGGGTGGGACAAGATGCCATACTTAACCCTTTCCCTGTTGAAGGCAACCGGATATGCCCCAAAAAGAGGTGCCTGTGCTTAATCCAGCAGGGAGAGGGTTAAAGGCATAATATCAGATATTTAAGGACGTTTTGGACTAGTCCTTAGCTATAACTGCAAAGTGCATTCACTTGACCATACATAAAATCATGTTTGTACTTCCAAACAGCTTTCCATCGCTGTGTGGTTGACAAATCTCCAATGCAACCCCCTCCCCGATAGATTGCTTCTAAATGCATCATTCAAAAAGGATGCAACTCTAATGTTTGCTCGAATTCCTTTTTAGAACAGTGATGCATCAAAGACAAGATAAATAGTTGAACGTTCCCTTATTTAACATAAAATATCATTTGTTTTATAACTATATCGAGTACATCAATAAATAAATACTTTGGGGTGAACAAATCATGCATAATTAGTCAGATATCATACTGTGGCATAGTACAATCTCATGCCATTCGCTGATTGGATAGACCTATTAACATCCTGTCTAACAGGTATATTCTCCTTTAACCCTCTCCCTACTGGATTGGGCACAGGTATTTCCCTTTATGGCATCTCTGCTTGCCTTCACTATGGAGAGAGTCAATGTAAAACGTGTAATCTTCAGGAAGATTTCATTATATACTCAACAAAATAAATTAAGGGTCGGCAGACATTTTGTGGGAAAGCTTGGAACTGGCCTTGAAGAACCTGGCACAATTCTTCTTTCAATGTGTTTGCAAGTTGAAGAGGACATGGATCCTGTATACTTTTGGAAATTCTTCATTGTTAAAATTATATAAATCTAAATTACTGAATCTCAAAAGGCTCCTGTGCCCATATTCTCGAAACTTCTTAGCTAATAACTTCTCTTAAAACATGAACATGAGCAAAAAAACAGTTTGGCAAATTCTTAGTACATGTACTTACAAACTTCTTAGGACTTACAAAGTTTTGAGAATACGAGCCCTGGTCCTTAATTAATTTTGATGAATATATGTTGGATGTCTTTTTATGGATGAATGTCAACTTAAATAGCCAAATGGATAATACAGTAACCAGTAATTCTGAATTACTGAAATCTACATCACACACTGAACATTTCTATATCACCCTCCCATTGCTATAGCACCATTCCACAAGATGATTTCTTTTAAGTATAAAAGTGATAATTGATTTATATAAAAATATTTATTAACAAAATATAAATCAAATAAAACACACACACACACACATTGATAACATTGATTCCAGTGATATCCAAGACATTTATGTTAACATTTTAACTTGGAATGATAAATTACAACCAATATGAATATTTGATATTGTAACACATTTAGTATATTTCTAGCACTTTGATTGGTCGAGAATGATAATGTTCCATGATGAAATATGGAGGGATCCCGGAACCGCATCATGGTGTAGTGATACTGATCGTTACTGATTTTACTACAGTAGTGATACTGATCGTTACTGATTTTACTGATTTACTGATTCAAGAAATGAATGGTAAATTATGAATAATGGCAGCCATTATGAATAGATGATTTCAATAAATGGAATTTACCATGAATTTGGTTAAATATAATATAGTTACAGTGATAGTTGATCCATTCTGTCATCCAATATATAGGGGTAGACTGTAGGCTAATCTATCCCTTAATTAACTCTCTCCCTGCTCGAGGCAACTGGACATGCCCTAAAGAGCAGTGCCTATGCCTAATCCAGCAGGGAGAGGGTTAACCGTATATATCAAATTTCAACAATTAAAGTTAAGATATTAAGCTTCATTCAACCAATTAGCGATGGCAGCACAACATTACTCAAACATCACATACCGGTATATATATATATATATATATATTGCACTTGTATTAATTGAAGCATTTTTCAAATTCTAATATGGATTAATATATTCCTTCTTTATTACTATTACATCTCATTAACCCCCTTGCTTGTAATACAATGTATTATCATCTTTGTTTAACATGTTAGTCTTCATAGGCACTCTATCAGCACTTGCTTTATCCTTGGCCAACTTGATATTGTCAAAGTCTGCCAAACCGAATGTTTCCGTTCCGACGGCCACAAATCCACGCTCGATTCCTGGCGGGATAGTGACCGTGAAGCGCTCCTTCCCATTGACATAGCCTACTGCTGTTGTTCCCTGTACAAACAAAACCACACCATCAGTCCCCGAGATCATGAAACGTTTCTCAGTACGATTTCATGCTTAACTCAACGTGTTGTTCATAAAACACCATGTAAATTTTGAGCTTGAGCATGAAACCGTACTAAAAATGTTTTGTAAGTTTCGAATTGTTTCATGGAACTGGGGCTTGCTCAACATAATCATGAAAATGCATATTGAAAGAGAATAGAATATCATTTGCTCCATTTATAAATAAATTAACAAATTTGAATTAGTGGTGCTTATACATTTCTTGAGGTGTATATATTGCATGATGTTTTATTTTTCTGAACTGCGAAAGTCTATTTCAGCATGTCTTTGTAATCATGAATATTTTACATTGCGATTGTAAGAAGGAAAAGCTAGACTGTTAAGACACTAGATAATGGGATTTAATTATTAAAGAACAGTTGAATCTCGTACCGAGAGTTATTAAAGGAGTACAGTAACCATGGTAACACAATAATAATTGTTCTGCGGAATCTAAAAATAAATATTACCTGAAGAGAAAGAGAAATCTTGTTCCACTGATAAGGCTTGACAGGAGAAAGTTGACCCTGGGCCAAAATGTTTGACAAACCTAAAATAGACAAATGCATTGAAAGAATCAATATATGTAACATGTACACACACACACAAACATATCTATAATAACCAAGAGATTTACAAAAAGATTTAACTTTTCTTAGTTAGATAAATTATCTGTCGATAGCCTATTACAAATGACATCACACCTTTATTTTCAATTTTTCTATAGTTTACACAGATTTATAGCAGATTGGCAGATCCATAAACCAGGGAATCAAATAACTATAGATGGCCTTATTCATATTAATTGTGTTTATACAAGTTCATATCAATGTTATTTTTTATTTATTTAAACAAATTTAAATGGGGTTTAGAACCAATTTAGGCCATGTGGAAACCCGCAACAACCATAGTGCGTGCTGAATGTTGCAGAAAACCTGCGAGCACCGGCTGGTATTGACAAACCAAAGATGATAACTGCATTGCCACAGAACAGACAGCGAATCCTATCATGATCGCGTCAGGAAGGTTAACTTCAGTGACCATTCATGACAGGACTCACGGGACGGGATTCAAACCTGGGACCTTTTCCTCAAGATAATGAGTACACTAGTATTTAACAATTTTAATATTTAATTTAATTTTTAGTACAGTATTAGTACAGTATTTATAATGAGTTTCTATCTGACTTACTGAAATCTGTTGTCACGACGTAATAGAGATTGCTGGGGTGGAAGAAGAAGATGATGGACCGAGTTTTCGCATACGTGCACCCGGTATCGTTGATCCGCGCAGCGATGTACACACCCGAAGTACCGTTCTCTTTGCTCAGCCGGACATCTGCCTCAATATAAATATCACTCCTGAAACAGAATGCAATATTGAAATGAAAATATTAATAGTCTCTCGCTGTTCTCATATCTAGATTACCAGTACTCATTTTACAATATTTCAATTGGAAATCGATACGAATGTAAAATTCATTCAAGAATTACAGAATTTGTCACCTATGACTAATCATCAAAGTAGAGACTAAAACAAACCTGTATACAAGTACATAATTAATGATATTAATTGACAATATTTGAGTTCAAAAGTGAAATGATTGTTCAATATACAAATAACAACTTGTACAATGTAACACATCAATTAACGCAATTATGATTGTAATGATTGCAAACAATTTAATTCACTATAATAAAAATAAATTATTGTACTAGCCTGGAAAAAAATGAAGCATACCTTCCACATAGCAAATTAAAAAAAATAATAAACAGAATATATTATGAAATCTAAACCTACACGAGATACAAATAAAGAAAATTCAATGCATGTGACTGCTAAAAATATAAATAAAGACGATGCATGTGACTGCGTCATGTGACGTTTTTGAAACAGTTTTTTCTCTCTCTATAATTTCTTTAATTTTCATAGTTTTGACCTGCTTTGAAACATTTCAGGAATTCATCCATTGACCTACCACCAGTGTTCGAAATTACCGCTGGAAACCTACTGGCCCCGAATAATGATACAAATAAAAAATGTTTACAGAAAATATGAATTTCTACTAGCCCTTAGGATACATTGAGAGAAATGGCCAGGCCAGCGGGCCAGCAGTAATTTCGAACACTGCCTACCACAGAGCTGAGCCAATCACGTTCATGGAGGCGTGGTGCTTGTTAAATTGAGGCTGGCACCACACGATGGGCATCTGAGTCACCATCTGTCTCATGAATTTGTTGCCTGTGGTGCCATCATGGATGACCTCAAAGGCGCCATTCTGTTGAGCCAACAGTAATGGTTCCGCATGTTCAGAGTAATCTGAAACACGTAAATAAATGAATAAATAAATAAATAATAAATAAAATCATAAATAATGAATGAATAAATAATTATATTTAATAAACAAACAAACAAACAACAAACAAACAAACAAATGTGAGTGAGTGAGTGAATGAATGAACGAACGAACGAACGAACGAACGAACGAACGAACGAACGAACGAACGAACGAACGAACGAACGCAACGCAACGCAACGCAACGCAACGCAACGCAACGCAACGCAACGCAATACAAATAAGGTTAGTCAGTCATACAGCTTACTTTCGAAGTCTTCAGTATACGGCAATGGGAAGGCCTGTGAGGGTGGGGGAGGTCCGTAGTCTCCTTTCTGACCAGTGGTCAGAGTGGTCAGTGTGTACATCTCGTCCAGGCCAAGAGTCAGATTCAACACCCCGTTCTTCACCTGTATACAGCAACATTAATGAAGAATCAGGCCCCGAGATTACGGAACCTTGTGAGTACGATTTCATGCTCAACTCAAAGTTGTTTACAAATCCTGATACAAAATTTGAGCTGGAGCATGAAATTGTACTCAAAATGTTCCATAATAGCGAGGCCTAGTCAGTAACACAATATCAGTGATGTCAGCTATGGTGTAAAGTGTACAATATAATCCTGTATCTGTTGAAAATACATTATTTACAATATTTGTTTTATTTTGCATTGGTGTTTAGAACAGCTTTAAAATTCTTTCACTAATATTATCATGGCTTGTCAGTTTAGGGCAGGAGGAAACCCACAACATATGTAGCACTGAATGTTGCAGTAAACCTGTGAGCACCGGCTGGTACTGGCAAACCAAGGATGAGAACTGCATTGACACTCTTCAGACAGCGCATCCTATCATTATGGTGTCAGATTTATTTTTCTGCAAACATTGATGCCAGGCTCCTGGAATGGGATTTGAACCTGTGGCCTTTGGAGAATATCTTCTGAATTATTAGATTTTATGGTATTGTTTTATAATGTGACAATATGGTCAGAAACTTTAAAGTTTTCCAAACCTTCATTGGTGCCAGTTTCTTGAAGTAAATCGACTTGGTGCCATCAAATCCTAGTTTTGTATACCACACGTTGAGTTGTTCGACGTCGGCCTAAATTTAGAAATACAAAAATTCATTTAATCTACTTATACTTTAATGTTCAAAATATTATGGGGAGTTAATAGGAGACATACAGCATTATGAAAGAACAAATTGTCAGTTCTATGCAAACATCAGTTGTTATAATGAATTTCAGTATTCATTTTAATATACAATATATATGTACAGGCTGAGATATCAAATGAACAAATTATATTTCAACTTACAAAACTTCCACCTATTTTGAAAGTAACATTTTGAGGTGTAACCGGAGAGTTCTCGTCGACAAATGAGTGATTCTTGGTCTGCAATATTTTTAGAAAAGCTTGGTTCATTATATTGTCACTTCATGGACACTAACATCGATGCTTATGCACCCAGAGTTTAAACATACATGTATAAACATATGCATTTAGTAAAATAATAATTATTTGAAAGGGGAAAATGTTACAATTTGCAAAGATATGTCGCTCTTTGCAACAAGAACGGATCATATACTGCCACATATACTACATACAGTGTTTTGTTAAAGGCATAATATCACAGTTGATAAACATATATAATCGGACAAACAAATTTCGAGCTGAGACTAATTACGCTTGATTTATCCACCTGAAAGTTGTTGTTTAGTGATGTACTTATCCCCCGGCATTCGATAGTATATTAAATAGGGGAACGTTCCGCTATTTATCTTGTCATTGAAGCATCTCCGTTCTGAGCACGAACGTGTGAGCAAACAGAGTGATGTCCCTTTACATGATCTCTAAAGAGCCGTTGGCCGTGTTTGATTTAAACTCGACTCTAAGA
>JAUTBV010159167.1:0-10161 GCA_032361325.1 Lepetodrilus fucensis | reverse complement strand
GTATCTGAGACAGGGAACCAGTTTTTACCATATCCTATCATTTGTATCTACGGCAGGGAACCAATTATGTTATTGCACTAGTGCAATATTTTATATTTATTGCATGGGTGTTATTGCACCCTCAAACTCTATGTTATGTGATAAGAAAGAATACACGTGCGTCTGCACGACAATATGCTTTTCAATTATACGATGTTATTGATGCAATACGCCATCATCCTCGAAACCTCGGCCATCAGGACTACTGCACACCTAACATCCGTATAATTTGACGGAGGTTAAGTGTAGTCAGTATAGCCTGTGTTTCGAGGATGATACGCCATGTGCATCTTGCAATGTTAGAACACGTAGAATATTGTGATTGAAAACACTTAAAACATTGGAAGTTCTACATCGCATGTTACATATATAGATTTCGTACACAGGAATGTGTTGCATTGTAGCCATGACCATGACCGGGACTGCGCTGATTTATAAAGGTGTATGTAGGCCTACACCATTCCGAACCAGTGTAAATGAATAAAACACAACAAATCACAGATGATTTTGAACACTTTACTCCGTTAAACCCCCTCCGTGAATAACAATGTAAAGAGTAAAATACCGTAATGGAATACTAACATCGAAATAGTTAAATCCAATGCAACAAACAACACCCTGTAAACGTTTCCACTTCTTCATTAATTGGCTCGCATTTACTCCGGTTCTGTCAATAACAAATTCACTGCGGCACTGCATGCGGGCTATATCCGGTATTGGCGAGTTCCACTTTTTTTTTCATTTGTTAAACTAGCGGAAACTGATGTGATTATGTATTTGAAATCGATAGAGTCACTTAGCGGTAATCCACGTGATAGTAAATTAAGATAACTAAGTCGTCTTCTGTGTCCCCCCCGACATAGATACACACTGATGAAAAGATGGCGTAGCTTCCGGTGTCACGCTTCCAAAAACTATTGTTAAAAGTAATTCCCCTCATCTGAATGTTTCCTGGAAATAAAAAACACACACATTAATATATTAATCTGGCCAACATTCATAGCTAATAACAATAGTAATCTTTGAGAAGGTCAACATGTTGCCATCTAATACGTTCAGTCTATATGTTAATGCAATTTTCCAAACATTCTAAAATGTACTCCAGGGTATCGTTTCACGAAGCTCTCTTATACACTAAGAGACCATAGCACTCTCTTTGCCGATAGCTAATACATTACTAAGAAAGTGCTATGGTCTCTTAGCGGATAAGAGAGCTTCGTGAAAGTACCCAGACTTTCTTTGAAATATTCGTTAATACTTCTTAAGACATCCGCTCGTTCTCTGAAGCATTCCCAATACCTCTTATGACCAATGGTGCTTGTAGGCATGGGCATGACTCTTAGTTCTGTCTCCACGACTATATACAAGTAGGCCTATAGCACTGTTTTGCATTAACTATGCAAAGGCCAAAATAGTAGGCTATATAGCATGAACGATTAACCATGATCCCACAATTCATTCTATGTTTATCGACACATGATTTGACCTTTATGGATCTATTAACTAAATCATTGTGCTAGCTACGCCTAATGTAATACTGCTCTCTAATTCAGTAGCCCTTAATGGCGTGCTATCAGACGCACATTTATCACTAGCACCAGGGTATCCTTTCACAAAGCTCTCTTATCCGCTAAGAGACCATGTAGCGGTCTCTTTGCAGTGTATTAGCTATCGGCAAAGAGAGCGCTATGGTCTCTTAGCGGATACAATAGCTTCGTGAAAGGATACCCACGACTGCATTTCACGAAAGGGTCGTTTTGCAGTCATGGTGTTATTATAACAGGAAGTGATGTAAGCCTGTTCAGGAGGGCGCGAACCCACAAATGTACACGCCTGAATTCGCCATGGAAACCTTCATCCTTCATATGTGACGTCACGCGATAACTCGCGTAAACTCGCCCTTCTGAACAGTCCTCGGTACAACCCTCTCGTGAACTGCCAAGGGTCTTCAGTTCAGGAGCGAATGTCTCAAAGGAACAGGACACGGCTGAGATTGTCCTGTGTGAGTTACAAAGGTCACACATGCGCACACGTACCTGGCCAATTGCTCCAGGTGCTCCCCCGTCAAGTAGTGAAGGGGAAATAACCGGTCAACCACATAGCCTCCGTTCCTCTTGGCCACACCGGACGAGCGCTTAAAGTAGCCCGTGTCCACCATCCCCACACAGTTGGCGTATAGCTGCCATTCCCTCTCCAGTCGCACGTATAGATTCCAGTTAGCAGTGTGTAGGATTTGGAGTAAGTTATTCACGCTTTTACCTGAAGAAAATAATAATAATAATAATAATAACGATGATGATGATGTACCATAATATTTTAATTTCCTTGAATTTGATTGGTCCAATAGTTGGAAAATTACAATAATAATAATAATGATGATGATGATGATGATGATGATGATGATGATCATCATCATCATCATCATCATCATCATCATCATCATGTACCATCATATTTAAATTTCCTTGAAGTTGATTGGTCGAATGGTTGGAAAAGCGTGGGTTAATCCCCACGTGAAATTTAGATAATTTGCAAATTGATATTGCGTCAAATCCAAGCTCAAAAACTCTACAGTACGTACATGTGTGAGTAAGACTCAATCCACAACCAAGTGTACGAGACATAGGAAACTATTTTATGGCTAGCCTACAACATCAATTCATATACGTAAACATGTATTTATTATCGGCATTTACAGCAATGAGTGTATCCTATGGGGGTCGTAGTGACTTGCTCACAAACATACATACAGGAAGAGACTTACTTCTCGTGTATTAATAACAATATACGACATCCACTATGGTAGGCCTACATACGTTGTCATATTCATATTATTTAAGTAAAAACTATATGCATTATATCATCTTGGCTGTATCTGATGTTTAAAATAGGCGTGTCTTAAACATTGAGTGTATTTAACTATGTTCCTATTGGTATGCACATTTTGCTATATGGCCTACATAGTATGTACTCTATAGTATGTGTTATAGATATTTCAGTGTTCTTGTCAACTTGTTTTGATGATTTAGCCAATTTCTTTGAAGTTATTTCTGATGTTCGAGGTATTGTGTGTATTGACGTTTAATTTTAACCAGATGGTTCATAAGATATAAATGTAAGCATGTCAGCTTAGACAAGGCAAGCTCAACAACCCCGGATAATGCTACTGACAAGAAACCCTAGACATTCATTATTCAATTTTCCCATACAGGCCAATTTCAGTCAAAACAATGTGATGACACACAACCTCATTTTAACAGACGGATGTGCAAATATGAAGAGTCATAACTGCTGGTAATGTCATCACGATGTACATATGACTGCCAATGTCAATGTTTCAGACTACATGACAGCCAGCAGTGAGGGGGAGAGGGTTACCATAGGCGGCCTGTCTTGAAGAGCATCTCCACTGAATGGATAACATGACGAGACATGTGCCAGCTATTCTGGTTCTCGTATACAAGCAGACGTGGGCTGCATTTATACTCTGTTACTGAGAAGTTGGTCGAATAAAGACGTCTTCAACGATTTGCATTAATGAGCTCACATATACCAAAGAGTAATACATGTATACTAGTTCCCATCATCTGGACAAGATAAACCAGCATATTTTGAATTACATATTTAAACCTCTCCCTGCTGAATTAGACACAGACACTGCTCTTTAGGGCATCTCCGGTTGCCTCCAGCAGTGAGAGGGTTATGCTTTCCCTTTTAACATCGTAGGCTATAGTGACGCACTTAACATTATATTAATGCGTCACACAGACTCAAACAATATGCTATTGTGAATCAATACGAAACAAACTGGTTATATTGATATGGAACTCCTCTACAAATTGAACTATTCCATTCCTTATAATTGCATACAAAAGAAATACTGTCATTTGTATATCTTTGGCCTCTACAGACTATGCTGTCTTTCAAATAATAAATACAGCAATATATTTTCTTTATAAACTTGTTATGTTAAATTGGATTCCAGACACTTGGGACCACACCCACTATCGCAAATTATATTTTACAACAGACAGCTGATTTCCTCTATAATGTTCAACTACTATAATACTAGACATTAATAATCACTTGTTTAAAATATATTAACTGTTGAGCGGTACTATGTTTATACGCCTAATTGTCGTTAATAATTATTAGAATTAATAATTCACGCCAACGTGCTTAGTTAAATCACAAATATACATAGGATTAATAGGCTACAATTAAGAAAACATTTGGGAATATTGTGAACCTATTGTCCGATATGGATTGTCGTCCGAATGATTTCGATTGGCGTCCGAATGAATGCCTCTCAAAAGAAAACAGGAATTCTTTGAAGTATTGCAGAATAGTATATTCCTATATACATCGTCCAAAATAAACTGATCAATGTTATGTAACAAGTTAATTAAGCGATAACAAAGATATCGATGGTATTGTATAGTATATATACACTTGTGTACAAACGCTATTCAATTTCAGTGAGTGTTTGGTCGTACATCCTTTAGCGCAGACCACTCATGGTTTACTGCAAGTCAATAGAGTCACGACCAATACTGACAAACCAAGAACATTTATTGTCTGTGGTTTATTGTCAAAGAGATTGAGAGTTTCTTCAATTTAATTTATATTATTTTTTTTCAAATTGGTATTAAAAGCCTCGTTCAAAATCCTTTCACTGACAGTCTTACGTCTTCCAGCTAATTATATTAGATTGCGCCACAGCTATCGTAGGTGGGAAGTATTAATAGGGTATGTATTTGTAACATATTTATTATTACCTATGAATGTATATTAGCTTTCTATACAGAGTTCGTTGATGACATGTAATTTCAAAGTTATCTTGTTTTAATATTATTTGGTTTATTATACTTTAACACTGTGCAGTGCTACACATACGTATGCACTCGTGTACTATTATTCAGTATTGTAGTTGTTACACACCTGAGATTCTTGAGAGGGACATGAACCCTCGCAATGGGTTCTCTCCACACGGGTGAGCGGGGCACACGGAGAATAGACACAGGTATATGAAGAAGACCTTCCCGAGATCTTTCTTTCTCACCATTCTTCTGAACGAAAGTAGCCCTGGAAGAAAAAGAAAAGCACATCTAGAGTGACGGTGTTACGTTAGCAATGCGTGACGGTCGTACGTCCACCAACGTGTTCTAGAGTGACGGTGTTACGTTAGCAATGTGTGACGGTCGTACGTCCACACACGTGTTCTAGAGTGACGGTGTTACGTTAACAATGTGTGACGGTCGTACGCCCACAAACGTGTTCTAGAGTGACGGTGTTACGTTAGCAATGCGTGACGGTCGTACGTCCACCAACGTGTTCTCTGTCCTTCTTGCCGCCATTACTTCCACGCGGCCAACAACTGGAGCGAGTCTACACGACTGTAGGGTCCAGCACAACCGTAGGAAGCGTGTATACATTATACAGATACATTACAGTCGTGTGTGTAATACGGGAATGTGCACTATGCAGTGAGGTCAGCTGATAATGACGGCCTACCACTGGCACATGTCATGTCATGCAGCTGGTTGTGAAAGGTCACCAGAATATGTGTCAATCATTGATCAAAGGTAGTCCATATATGCTGAAGGCTCACGAATGCTGGAATCGTGATTCGGAATATTTAATATTAAGTCAGGTATAGTGGAAAGTACTAAAAAAAAGGAGTGTTCACCATTGTAATGTTCTTGTGTCACTAAACCTGAAACAACTGAAATCAGTTGGAATTATTACAAGGTGGTTGGTATATTATTACAATTCAAGAAATCGTTGTTACAATCAATGGCAAAAGTTGGAGGTGTCACAATGCAGGGCATTTATTTTTACAATTCAGGGCAGGTATTACAATTTGGGTCGATTATTACAATTCATGGCTCTATAACTTGTCCTTTAACTAAATGTTCGTCGATAAAGCATTGTTGAGAAATATTAATGGTTGTGTGAACTTGTTGTCTTTATTGCCAAGCCATTAATTGTCATCACGGCTGCGGTGAGGACCTTCTCTGAGGTCACCAACTGACATTTGCCACCAGTTGAAGTTCTCTAGCCGTGTGATCTCGCACAATGCGTGTGTGGGTGGCGACACAGCCTTCAAAGTGAACAATATCTATTGCACAAATAAAACTGCCGTTCTAATATCGTTAACATGATTAAATAAGACCGTCGTCCTGTGGCCTACCATGTTGAAGGGATAGGGCAGGGGCGGTGTTCTGAATTCTAATACAACGTATATTACCCTTGCTGTGGATGTTCATGGTAATAGCGGACGTGCTTAGACACCATGAAACACCTGCATAATTATTAGATACATAGATGAACGTGTTAGCCAAGAAAAACTGAGTTCATACATAGATCATGTCATATACACAATGCAGTTTGTATGATATGTAGTCAACTATGAACAAGCAACAATATGGTATAATAAGATATGTGCAACAAAACTATAATCGATAAGAAATAATTCGGGTATAATACAAAATAGGATCAGATGGAAGAACTACATTATAAACCTCAAACTCATCACAACCATCAGCAGTAACCGACATCAGTAATACCATTGTAATATCTGCATTTGCCTCACTAGTATTATTATCAGTGTAGTATTAAAAAGAAGCAGTTTTGTTGTTGTTGGTAATTATAGTAGTAGTAGTAGTAATAGTAGTAGTAGTAGTAGTAGTAGTAGTAGTAGTAGTAGTAGTAGTAGTAGTAGTAGTAGTAGTAGTAGTAGTAGTATAACCATATCGAGAATAACTCTAAAATTGTCTAGTTTGCAGTAATACACATTTTATTAAAACATTTCCTTGTATATATAGTTGATTCTATAATGTATCATCGCCATTCCCAGTTGAGTGAAGATTAATTAGCTGTCATGTCAACTTTTAAAAAATCCATTGAATTATGTCTTATATAATTGACCATATTATATGTTGGATGCGGGTAATTGAAAGTGATTAGGCTGTATGAATAATACCGCTATAATTATTAGTTATAGTAACACTATTCAGTTACATGGGTTCATATGGACTCGTATACAAGTACTATTAATTTACTATACACTATAATATGACCATTCCTTAAAGAACATATGATTAGGCTACTGTACTCTTGAAGAAGTTGGTATTTCACCGACGAAACGTCGAGTCTATTTCATAGTTTAGATGAAGGTTTATTTAATTATATGATACTTAAAGAAAATTGGTATGTTGCTAATATGGAATGGATATAACCTTTACAAACATCATACTTGCTGTTGTTTATTTTATGAAAACAATATTTATCCATGCAGAAAGTGACGGTTGGCTTGTTGAACAATTTAGGTAATTCTTCACTAATTGTCCTATTTCTTAATGTAAATTGTATACTTTGTTAACGTTATGCAGTTGTTCATAATGATCTGAAGCATTCTCAGCGGCGTGCACGAAGTAGGCTACTTTTTCTCACTGTTATTACAGCGACGTTATTGATTTCGACAAAATATTTAATTGACACAATAAATAATAAAACGTTGGTAAATGTTGTCAAGTGTTGTAAATGTTGTCAGCGTTCAACACATCGTACTTATTAACGACCGTAAAAATATTTGTCTGTCTTTCGTAAAACTACGATTGTTAGGATTTGTTCGTTTCTGAAAGAGATATATGTCACGACTTGGAATTTCTTTCAGAAATGTGATACGTACATGACACCACATCCATGTCTTGAATCTCACTACAATGACACGTCCTGCTCTTACTATATGCTAAACTTAGTAATTGTTTCCTTCTGCAAGACATCACATGACACATTTCTTCGGAAACCCTGTTGTAATATCCTTGCATAGTACAGAAACAATTGAACATAGCTTGACATCATGTCCACGAGTTCTTATTATCTCAATTACGCGTGCCTATTCAGAATGGTGTTCACACATTTACAGGAATCAAACGTATTCACACTGTTATTAGTGTATAAAACACCAGCAATTTCACTGCCAGACATGAGGACTGGTAAGTCTGAGAAGTTACCCGTCCCCATACATGTTGGCCAGTGATCGATGGTATACATCTTGAAAAACTAACACAAAGTAACACGACATGCGGGCGTGCAAGGATAAAACGTTACCAGTCCTCGCTGAAAATAACCCATCGCGGGCGTGCGGACGGGCTCTATTTCGAACGCTGCTGTTATTCGTGTATTATTTTATAATTGCTACGGTCGCCATCAAAGCAGCCTATGACTGAACATTTGTATTGCCCTGGTATCCGTCAAACTGATACTGACGGACGTGTCCTGGTGTAGCCTACTGTTGATAGTGAGTAGTGTCCTAGGTGTGGGTTCAGTCCCACTACACAGACATACCTACCTGCATTGGACACTTCACACATAATGAAAACTAAACCATTGGCGAAAGCATCTTTACATTTGCGATCTATGCCAGAACATAGACTATAAGGACAGACAGACAGTATATTCTCCAAAAAACACCAACGGTGGTACAAGATATATACATTCAGTTATACATATATATGATCAAGATGGACAATGCTTTACGAGGTAATAAATAGTTGAACTAAATTTCACTAATAAATTATTTAGTTGGACTAACACTTTGATAAACATTTTAACTGTTTTACCTTTTGGCAAATTCATCAAAAGTTTCACTTTCCCAAGATTCGGTCATGTATAATAATGTTTATATTAGGAATACAAGATAATCGTTGAATGCTTATAGGGCTTGGCATCGAAAGAGAGAATGGAATTCATCTCCAATTTGAGTAGAGCTACATAATTTACATATTCTGTTATTTTGTATATTTTGCCAGTTTCGATCAGAAGAATATGGTTTGACGTATTAAATTGTAGAATTGGGCAAAATTAAGTAGTTTTCAAAAGATGGCATTTGTTTAAAATGTCTGTACTATTAAATAAACCAGATGCTAGATATGGCCTTCATGCATTTCACATTATCATTTTTGTTACCATTACGTACCTAAGGTCAACTATCTGTTGATTGTATGCTTTTTACAGCATACACAGTGATTATCAAACAGGCGAAAAGCACATTTGATGAAGAGCATACTTAACTATCTCCCTTCACTTCAGAGGGTGTCGCTGTCAAGGCAAAGTGTCTGCAAGTGTGACGTCAAAGGTCGTAACAGAAACATTGTAGGCTTAATTATTGTTCTAGCTGCGACCGGCGGTACAGTGTTCTGATGGTACTAGGGGACAGGAGATTACTGTCTGAGACCAGCCGTACGTTCCCCCCACGGCCCCCCGTCTTTACGATGCGGACGCTACCGTGTCACCTAATTCTTATATCCATCTATGTTATGATATTGGAATGATGAACGGGATTCTAAAGGCTTATCTGTCCACGACAGGTCTTCCGGGATCGTGGCAAATCAAAGTAAAGTTTTGAAAATTAAATGAAAATTGGATCTTTTCCCACTGATTTGACATGACACAATTTGTATTCGAGTGTTTTCATGTTTAAATTATGTATTTAATATACAGTACATGCGTGTTCAGTTTTTTTATCGACGAAATGCTATTCATCCTTTGATACTGTTTTAAGGTATTCTCTATTTATATACACACTGTAAAGTAAAACGTATTGCAGATATGTCTTGATATTAGCACTTGATATTTACAAGCTTACACAGATGCACAGCATGCTGTTTCAACAAAGCGATATAGATACATCTTTATGATTAGTTTACTTGAATATGAAAATTACTGCATAGAAACACTAACTATTGGCCTTGAAATGGATCGTTATAAATTCCTGCAATTAGTGAGACCGTAGACTTTATACAAATAAAGATTAAATAATGTATTTGGTGCATGACTTCATTTATTCACTTTCTTTCGGTCTTATTGCATTGAAGATATTATCAATACTAACGAAAATAGGTAACACAATGTCACATTCAAAGTAAACGTAATCATGAGTAAACTGAAGATTGCTGGTCCTGCACTTCAATCTCATACTGCATGCAGATGTATACTAGTCATACTGCATGCAGATGTATACTAGTCATACTGCATGTAGATGTATACTAGTCATACTACATGTATACTAGTACTTCAGAAATATTTCATTTGAAAAATCCAATTCTATTACGAAAT
>JAUTBV010159156.1:0-10161 GCA_032361325.1 Lepetodrilus fucensis | reverse complement strand
GGACATTAAACAGAACTTACATGTGAGAAATTCATAACATTTGTTATTTACATCACTATTCGGGGCTAGTAAGTTTCAAAGTTAGTTTCTATCGCTGGACATTAAACAGAACTTACATGTGAGAAATTCATAACATTTGTTATTTACATCACTATTCGGGGCTAGTAAGTTTTAAAGTTAGTTTCTATCGCTGAACATTAAACAGAACTTGCATGCGAGAAATTCATAACATTTGTTATTTACATCACTATTTGGGGCTAGTAAGTTTCAAAGTTAGTTTCTATCGCTGGACATTAAACAGAACTTACATGTATTTCCTCCAGCCCATGTCCAGAACGTGGACACAAGCAAAAGAAAAGTCAACTGCAGACTTGGCAACAGCATTTGGCAACTGAAACAGCAGGAAACAAATTGCATAGAGCACATAGACTCTGTAGTTTACCTATAGCTTATGGAGTTTAACGTCGCTACGGGAATCTTTCACTCATTTGCAACATCAAGAAACAGTTAAGTATGGTTAGGCACAGTATTCTTATTCCGAGTCGACCAGTCCTGGCTTTACCCCTTTATAATGCTGAGAACCAAGCTTGGGTACCATATTTGTGAAGACTACAAGAAATAATCTGGCTATTATGGAAACAAGTCACCTAAAACATTAGTAAGAATACACAACATCTATTCGTGTTTTGTGATAATCACTCTACGTTTTACAAATTACATGTACATGTTTTGAACTTTTGTTTTGGGAATCTCCAATAATATCATAATTAATGGACAAAATACTCGGAATAAACTAAATCAGAGGAGGAGAAACAGTGTGGCAATTCAATAACATGTCATTTGATCATTGTGGCATACTATTGAGTTTGGAAACGTAGTTCTAGAGATAGAAAACGTGCAATTAGAAAGCTTCAAACTGGACATAATCTTTGACAAATCGGCACGAGATTACTGGCGTTTGACATGATTTAACTAATGTCTTGACGGTAGCTGATACCTTGTGATGTTCTGGAACACATCGATAACAGCTTTGGTTTAATAAGTTGTCGTTTATGATGAGAAACACATTGCCCACGCGAAAAAATATTTTATTCAGTCATTTTCACTCTCGATATTCTTGTATGTCAACAAGTGCCTGTTGGAGCCACCTGGCGGAATTGTCAAGGGAAACAACTCGTGATATTTAATTACGATGTAGCCCGCTACTCGTGAAAATCACACAAATGGATTTTATTATTTTTATTGATTTTTTTTTTTGCACTGCGAAACAGAAATAATTCACAGTTATTTCTATTTTATTATTTGTATATAATTTAGCATGAATTATATTTTGAATATATGTAGAATATAGTTAACCCTCTCCATGCTGAAGGTGCTTGTGGTTATATCTTATCCAGTGGACAAACTTAAAGGCATAATATCACAGATAGTTATGGTTGTTTTGGACTAGTTCTTAGCTATATCTGCAAAGTGCATTAACTTGATATAGGCCTACATAAAATCATATGTGTACTTTCAAAAAGTTTTCAACCGCTGTGTGGTTGACAAATCCCCACTGCAACCCCAAGAGTATGTGTTTGCAGGGTTTGCTTTATTATACATCATCCAAGGGGGACATAACTCTAATGCTTGCTCGCAGATTCCTTCATAGATGAGTTGATGCATCAAAGACAAGATAAATAGAGGAACGTTCCCATTATTCATATAAAATATTAATATGTTGATAACTATCGAGTACTGGGGACTAAGTACATCAGTAATTAAATAACAACCTTTGGGTGGATAAATCAAGCGTAATTCGTCTCAGATCGAAATTTGTTTGTCCATTTTAAAACTCTCTCTCTCCCACTTTCTCTCCTTTTCTCTCTCTCTCCTCCCTCCCTCTCTCATGTTCTACCGATAACTGCAGACTGTTTACTATACCGGGTGCCCATAGATGGCAAATTAGTATACGGGGTATTTTATACTATCTTTTAGCTACAGAACTGCAGCTATCCCTCCATCAAAAGCACGTGATTATCGTAATAAAGTTCAAATTGATAACCATGTATGGTAGATGCGAGTATAGTACTAATATATTGATTGCTATATATTTACTGATCCCATCAATGACAATGGCGCGATTGATAAGATGTTCTAACCTCATTCTTTACGTGCATAAACCGCTACCCCGTCATCCGATTCCTTCTCATTGTAATCGTCATCTCTAACGTCATCACTGATGCCCACATTACCATTACGAATCTACGAAATTTAATAGCCATTATCTTGCAACTGTGACGACAACTAATATATATAAATAAATGAATTAATTAATGATTTTTGTTTGCCAATATATTTTCAATGCCAATGTTTTTCTTCTTGAGATAACAGCAGAGAATCAGCAGGCCCAACGGATCACTCCCACCTAGCTCAAAAATGAAAATATCTGTATCCCACGTAGCCCAAATTACATTGGGATAGCTCAGCCTAATGTTCTGACAGCAAATTAGTATTAAGGACTATGGTCTAACCGTTGAAGTCTTAAAAGTAAGACTGTGTATTTATGTACATGTGTGGTTATGTGCATATGTGAATCATGTGAATGGATATGAATAAACCATGTTTTGTGAATGAATAAATAATTTAATAATAGATTGATCTGGTTAGGTTTTGGGCTTGGTGGGAGGACACCGGTCTAACCGGTGCCCCTATCCAAGTAACCGAATCGTTGCTAAGTACTCGCCGAGTATGCCTACGTCGTACCCAGTGAACTGATTATGTAATATAACATGTACAGAGAATACGTATATGCTTATAAATCACGTTATTTTATACTGCTAACACGTTCATATTTGTTTTTCATTATTAATTTGTTGTGATTATCCAATATTATGTATGCTATATGCAGTGAATTATGAGCATATAATACACAGGAACTTTCCACTGGATAGTAAAACTTATTATAAAACAAATAATATTTTATATTATTTGATATTATATTATGTTCATATAATATCTAAAGATGATAATATAGGCCTAACATATAGAAATATAATTAAAAAAAGTAATGTTCTAATGTAGGCTATTTCCACATGCGATTAAGATGTGTAGGCCTATGCCTATCATAATACCATATATATACTGATGGTAAAAAGTTTGGCAACACCAGTATTCTTTGGCAGACGTATACTTTAATGTGTAGTATGTATTGGAATACATTATTTGAGGGTTACTTGCCACTGTTAAAACAGGTACATGTACATTTGAATAAAGTGAAAAGTAAGCAGAATAAAGTGAAATGTAAGCATGTTTTGTTTTGTTGAAACGTAGGTTGTTCTTAATGGATAAAATGTTACGAAGAATGTTAGAAAACGTAGAGTATCTTGTTGGAAAACTTGTATTAATGTTTCATTATGTCAATCGTTCAACAATTTAACCATTAATTCCACGCCTATTATACTGTAACCACCTCAGCTCCAAAACAGTTCTTGACATCACTGACGCATTGCTAAAAAGAAATAAAAAATCATGAATGCCATCGGCAAATTGCTAAAAGTAATATGCCTTACTAAAATCATCCTCAAAATATTATAATTTAAAATGAATAAAAGTGATGGCATATTCAGTGTTGCCAAACTTTTTAACTTCATTATGTTAGCCTATATACTTTCTATGACCCAACCTTTTAAGGAGAAAACTTACTCTTCCATCCACAAATCCACTACCACAATATGAATCAAGTAATTATAAGTAGGCCTAGGCCTATACATATTCAGTACGCACAAAGTCTGTTGTCTACTACTAGTATACGGCAGCACCAATATAATTCGCGGACTGTTGTCTTTGAGGTTACCACCCTCAGACCCTCCATAAAGCAGTATCCGCATGTTGAAAGAAGACAACTACAGAGATTTGTTTACACTTTATTGCATGGATTGTTACTTCTATATGTACATTCAAATGACGGCAGGCATATATTTTATTCATGGTATTGTAGTTCGCTAGCTAATTAAAATGTAATCATTTTTCGTTTCCGCTACCTTTGACAAAATATTGAGAGTAGCAGATACGAACAGAGATCTAATTTCAGAAACTGGGCTACACTTTTATTAGTTCATATGAATTTAAATTAAAGTTAATTAAATTTTTATTTACAAGACGAATAAGGGCTCTAAGTATATATTACACATTGCTTTGTAAAATTGGTATATTATAATTATAATAATTAAATCATATTTTAAACAATACTATATTGACGTTAACGTAATCTCCCAGTATTTTATAATGTGAACGACAGTATGTTACAGTATTGGAAATTATCATAATTTATTAATTAATGAAAGATAATAGTTTACGTATATTTACACAGCTTTGTTATATTTGGAATATGAAAGACATGTGTTATGTACAATACATGTTATGTTTTGATAAGTATAGGTGAGTATAAGAACACATGAACAGATTGCATGATCTGATGATGATATTAATGTAAACATTTGCTCTCTTTTATATTTTCATTTTATTAAAGAAGAAGAATAGCGTGTACTTTTATACGTGACAATATTCTTCAGTTTAGTTAATTAATGATAGTAATTAATATATGTTTGTTAACTTTAATCAATGTTAGAAATCTCACCTGAATAAAATCTCAAACTCAAGAAATCGGGGCCTGATTTACATTAGATTGATGTATACATGCACTACTATGCATTAGTGTACTTTAGTTATTGCTGTACCAAATCTTGTTTTAATCGTGCAAATATAAAAGTAATACTGGATTTCTGTTACCATTCTTTAACTGTATTTTAATATATTTGAAATGTAGGCCTATCATAGAAAAGAAATAGTCGATCACTAACAGAAAATATATAATAGCTTCGATGCTGTAGACATCTATTAAAATACGAAATAGATTTCTGTTGCCAAGACATCCGGGTTCATTGCATAACTGGGAAACCGGATGTTGCCCAGAATGATCAAATGTCATGCTGACATAGTCTCGATGCGTGCCAGTTTTGACACGGATATTTATCACATATGATATTTATTTTACAGATGTTTTCTGGAAGAAATGGATCATGCGACATACTATACATGTAGTAGACTTGGAGTAGAGAATACATTTAAAACATGTTAACTGTTCAAACGACATAACCTTAAATCATAACAATGCTACATCCATACAATGACATCTACTATAATGAAAACTATAATGAAAACAACACGGTAAAGTGATAAAACTAAGCACATACATAATTGTATTTAGAAATAGAATCAAATACGTTCTAAACGACAGACTATTTCTAGAAGGTAAACTTAACAAAAAGAACCATGTAAAACTGAAACTCAGTAACACAAATTAGGATTTGTAAATAACATATACATATACCTTCCAGTAAATATAATTTTCTTCTGAACTCCAAAGCACTTGGTGTTGACAAAATTGTACAATATTAATTTATTCGGTAAGAATTTTCTAGATTTGTTTTTTCTTCACAATTGTAGGCCTAAGTGTTCATTTTTGGTAATTAATATGTTAAAAGTAGTATAGGTCTAACCATGGTAACCCTATACTATCAGACATGCATGGAGATGAACTATATGGTTTTCAGCGTGACATAAGGGAGTGTTGAACAACAACATAATAATAATATTCTAATCATAATCATAATAATAACATTGAAAAATAAAGAATATATTTACGTTAATTATTATTATTTAATGTGTTATGTGTGGTTTAACGGTTTCTTCAATTATCACATACATTACATTTTACCTAATTCCATAAAATTAACCTCGAATATGTGTTATATAATCAACATAATACCAACATAAGCATTAAGCGTTAATATTAATTACACTTACATCTGTATTCGTTTCCACTATCAGTGTGATGTTAACGTGGCTGAAACGAACAAAGATTAAAACTGTAATAAAATTTAGACACGAGAAATGTATCATACCTGCGCTAGTGACATAACACATGCCTATCGCACCACTAATATACAATTAACATAGCTTTCATAACAAATAACAAAAGGTGTTGATACTGCCAATCACTTTTCCATAAGTACCATTTTCTAGTATGTGTACTATAATAGCCTACACATCAACAATAGTCAGCTATCTGCTCTTGATAATGAGAAAGCCATAAACTGAATAGTCTACTATAATTAAATAGCAATTATAATTACTATAAACACCTCTTTAATTTATCAGAATTATCAGCAACTGTAAAATTATACTTGCAAGGTTATTTCAACAAGAAACATGCAAATATTTTGCTTTAATCTTACGTGCAACTAAATATGACATTTTACAAATCATCCCAAACTGATCCTTTTCTATACAAATAATAAATAATTTCAAGAATTTATTTTCGCATTTTAGGCGAAAAAACCCACGAAACACCCCTAGCGTATAGTGGTATAGTGTTGCTGTAAAGCTGGGATATCTGGTAGACCCAACTGACGAAATGCTGTGGTAGACATGGGTAGTGCTTCTTTCTAGCTGTTCTGTCTGTACTTTCTGTACAAGGATCAACACCGCACAGTGTAATTGCGCATGCGTCGAATAGAAAGTACAGACAGAACAGCTAGAAAGGAGCACTACCATGCATCCTATATTGCCCAATAACTTCCGCATGAGACTGGTAGGGGAGTAAGCAATTACATTTTGATAAATGTTATATAATAACAATAATAATAATAATAATAATGGCTGAATGTAATCTGTCACACATGAAATTAAGGAGCATGAAAACGACAATAACGTAGCAGAATTAAACAAATATTTGTTAAAAAAATTATAATAAAAGAATTAAAAATTAAAATAAAATAAAAAGTAAAATATTGAATGTTCGTTATGAATATAATGCAAGATAATGCTTTCAGCTTGATTAGCATGCAATACAGAATGTAAATACATTGACGCGAAAGATTGATACATATGAAAGACTTATAAAATGTCAGTATGTATTAAAATACAAAATTCAGGTGGAAAATCATATATTACATGTTTAACCATTTCACTGTCAATATCCCAGGGAGCCCAATACTTAGAACATAAAATGTCTTCTTTAATGTTCAGTGTGGGTCTCAATCGGGACTAGATCTCTGTATCCGTGTAGGAAACCTGCTCGGTGATAATTTCGTCAATGTTTTCGCCTACCCAGCGATGTTGACATCATATAACATACCATTTAATAGTCACATATGTTCGTGCACGGTTCACAGGTAGATGGACTACATACAATCCATGCAATACCATGTAGTCACACACGTTCGTGCACGGTTCTGATGGACTATAACATACCATGCAATAGTCACATAACATACCATGCAATTGTCATATAGTATACCAGTTACCAGGTCACATACGTTCACATACGTTCACAGTTCCCACATACATGGACGTGTTGCATGTCTAACAATAATATATAAGGCAAAGTGTAAGATGAGCACCTGCTGGAGGCACACACTTGGTATGTTCTCTCCGTGTTTTCTTGTGTATGTAGTAGGCCTATACGTGACTTATTTACAATGATATAGATGTTCTGTACAGCACCTGCACATCTTGTAACACACCAAACAATTGGGTCCATGCATTTGTTATGCAAGCCCTTGGCTATATCACTGGCAAAACAGCGTCACAGGATGTACCATATAACTCTCTCCATGCTGAATGCAACCGGGGTTGCCCTAAAGAGCCGTGTCTGTGTCTAATCCAGCAGGGAGAGCGGTTAAAGAAACAATAATGTTCGTGAAATTCCGTAGCCAACATGAACTCATATTATCCTAGATAGTAGATAATATACGCTCACGGAATGAGATGAGGTTTGATTTGCTGTTGTCTCTGCTGAAGGTGTTTGCCCATTCTGTTCATTACGCGCACATAATATTACAGGGCCTGTGTGTAGCAGTAACACAGCATGTACACATGACGCTGTTCAGACTTCACTGCCATAATCCATGTCTCTGCCGCGGTTGTTTCTCGTCCTGTCCCGGCCGCGCCTGCCATCGGGGTCGTACGACACCGTTCTGGAGTCCTCGCCACTGTCTCTGCTGCTCGTGGAGGAGTTGCTGCTCTCCCTCACCCTCTTAGACATACTGCTGATGTCGTATCTCTTGTTATGTCCCTTGCTGTCGAATGTGCTCTGATTGGACGTTTGACTGTGGGGCGATCGCGACCTTGACCTTCGCTGACTTCCACCGTGCTCTCCGTGCGACCTTGACCTCTTTCGAGAAGAGTCCCTGTGACCCGACCGTGACCCGCTTCCCGACCTTGACCTGTGCGGTCTCGGGCCCTTCTTGTCGTCGTTGGAGCTGTTCCTTCTCCTGTTTGACTTGCTTCTCGCGCTACCGCGTCTATCACTGCGGGAAATTCCCCCTTTCGGATTACTGTTTTCTTGGTTCTTGGAGAACCTCCGCCTCTGCGGAGTGTCGGAGTTGGTCTCGAACGAAGCGTTCACGTAACCGCCCGCCGTGTCCTCACTTCCGGTGCTCTCTCTGCTGTGGTCGTGACCCCCGTCGTCTGACGCCACGTATGCGCGGTTCGTATGACCTTTCTCCTTGCGCTTGGGGTCAGGGTTCATGTTGACGAACACGTGACCGTCACCGGAGGATAAGCTGCTGTTGTGGCTCTCGGTCGTACTGTCGTAACTTCCGGAAGATTCTCGGTTTCTGCCGTTGTGGTAACGGTCTCTACTGTCGTATCTGTCTCGATCTCTGCCGCCGCCATTATTATAACGGTCTTTCTTGGAACGGTCTCTATCGTGAGAGGGAAGCACTACTTTGGATGAACCTGTCAAAAATATAGAAAGAAAAATATAGTTTATAGTGCATTCAACTCGAATACAAATCAGTGTTGCTCAACGCCGCATAGCAAATCATTCATGCATATATACTGCCATCCAAAAGAAAGTATCCAGTACATTTGACTGTCTATTGCTTAAAAACTAAATTAGATACAATGATAATTTCAAATAGATTAATTGAATATTGATCTGGTTGTTTACTGTGTTCAAAATCAAGTCGTTCAATAATATACAATGTGTTTGACATTCGTGCAAAGAGTTAGATGTGTCACATTTCAGCGTTTCAATATGTTCAAATGATACGAACAGAAGTGTTATTGGTATTCATCTGCACTCATTTACACATATTGGCGTATTCTGCGTATTCAATAGCGTGCCTGATCACCCTTAGTATTAATTCAGGCCTTTTTTTGTCGGTTCATCGACACAATTTTTCGGTCCATTGTTTAAGTCTTGCTGATTAACTGGCACAGCGAACCTTCCCCAAATATGTTTTTCCACGTCATCACCCAGTTTCTCGGTCGGATTCATGTCTCACCAAACTTTATAGTCCTGGCACATTTCAGAAGGTTACGTCGACGTCGACATCCAGTTTGACTGAATGGCTTCATCAATAGTTCAATGTTTTTTCTCCATGCAAACAAATATTCTTGCAATATGGGTATGCGTCGTACCAAACTGGGCCAATGTTAACGACTCGCTCTCTGTACATTGTTGATATACTTGGAATTATTTTTACTCGCTTCCTCCCCACCTTCTCTCTCTCTCTCTCTCTCTCTCTCTCTCTCTCTCTCTCAATCTCTATTAACTTCTGTTCTATCCTGTCCTCTCCCACACCTCGTCGCAAATGGGTGAAAGATTCCCGCAGCGACGTTAAACTCCATATTCACTCACTCCCCACACCCACACTCTTACTCACTCTCCACATCTCACTATCCTTATCTCTCGTCCCCTCTCTCCATCTCTCACTCTAATCTTCTCTCTATCTCCATGTGTGTGTATCTGTGCGTATGCGTATGTATAGCATATTCAGTTAATGTATTTGTCTTCTGTTTATGTTGTATCGATACAACTGCAGTTTTCCACAGTTCACTAATATTTCAGCTTGTCAGTTTACGAAAGGAAGAAACATCTGCAACATCTGTCTGGATATATATATATATATATATATATATATATATATATATGTGTGTGTGTGTGTGTGTGTGTGTGTGTATGTGTGTGTATGCGCGCGCGCATGTATACAATGCATTGTACTTCAATGATGAAACAAACCACAAACAAACAAACATATCGTAAGAAAGTATGAAGAATTATTTTTATTACAAAGTATGAATTCATTAATAAAAAGCATCACGTAAAAG
>JAUTBV010159145.1:0-10162 GCA_032361325.1 Lepetodrilus fucensis | reverse complement strand
TTATTTACCATTTCATTTACAACCATATTTTGTATTTTAATTTGGTTGTCTTTAATTATATGAACATTGATCATTTTTAATTTTCCTATTTTCCTAATAATTCAAACACCTATAAATTTAATTATTTTCTCCTATTCGAATTATAAAAGTAATTACGGTACTATATTTCTTTTTGAAATACTATGGTAAGCAAGTTCTACAGTGAAATTACAGAACATAATGATTAATTAAGTCCTGAGTTTCATTCATGTACATTAACTTTACATTGAATAGCAGACTAATCTCTGATGATTTTGGAATCATTGCAGCTGTACGCTGGGCTACATTGGTTTGAACGAAGACAGTCGGCTGGGGGAGGGGTCAGTGAAGGAGAAATTCTGTGGGTCCCTCCGTCCCCCGTCCCTCAGCAGCAACGGTCCACGTCTGGTTCTGACACTGGACACCCACGGCGCCGTCAGAGGCGGAAGATTCATGGCAAAGTACAAGTTTATTACTGGTGGGTCCTCCTGCAGTGTTAACCCTCTCCATGCTGGAGGCAACCATAGATGCCATAGAGAGCAGTTCCTGTTCCTAATCCAGCAGGGAGAGGGATAATTTGTGATATTATGTAAACTCAAATCTGTGATTTAAAAATAGGAGTTTAACTCTCTCCGAGTTGGAGATGCCCTAAAGCACAGCTGTGTCTAATATCCAGCAGATAGAGGGTTAAATCAATTCAACAGGTCACTCACTACTTTGTATATTTCACAGTAATTTTATATACATACCAGCCTCCTCAATAATTATGAGCTTTCATATTATGAATATGTTGTATACTCACCAGTGAGTTGAGAAAGAAAGAGGACATACTGAGCCATTGATAGGGGTAATAATGTAGCGCTATGAACACTTTCAAGCATGAATTTGATGCAAAATAAATTTACGTTTATTATTCTTATTATTATATTAATTTCTTTATACATGTATTATTATTATTATATTAATTTATTTTTATTATTATTATTATTTTATGAATTTCTTAATAGGATATGCTATAACTACAAAGATATGTATTTCTTCATAGATTATGCAATAAAAGGGATTCCTATAGAAGAGGGTCAGTGTAAGTTTCTCTACGACGGCTCCAAAGTTCGATCTGGTATATTCAACTCTCCACGTCACCCTGGCAACTACCCCACCGACCTGAACTGTGAATACATCTTCCGACCGGCGCACAACGAATATGTCCTCATATCATTTGACACTTTCGCCTTGCAGGAGAAGGAACCCAATCAAAATGAGTAAGATTTCGCAAATGTCTCATTTAAAAAAATATAATAGATATTGTTAATTAATATATTCATGTGACATGACGTACCACATGCAGATCCACTGGGTATGTAATTTTCAAGAAGAAAAATTATCCAAAATTTTGGGGCATATTCCTTTAATTATCTTTTTACATGTAATACAGTATTGAAATTATGGACATGTCATCGCAAATGGGTGAAAGATTCCCGCAGCGACGTTAAAAGTCCATAATATTTTTTTATTCACTCAGTGGACATAATATTGAAAACACTTTCATTTTAATAAAATTTCTGCATGATAACTTTTGCCATATATGACATTTATGTCATAAAATATTACATGAAAAGTTGACATCACTGCTCCATTTGCGCATCAATGATTGCCCGATACACGAAGAACGTAAATTAATGGATTTCATCAATTGTTTTGCAGCTGTTTAGAAATAGACTACGTAGAAATATTAGAAGAAAAAAGTTCCAAGAACAACTTTTCAATGGTGGAGCGTTACTGTGGCACGGAGTCGCCCGGGCCCTACACGAGTTCCTCTGTGGTGAAAATTGTCTTCCGCTCCAACAAGTCCACCACCAAGATGGGCTTCAAGGGGAGGTTCTACTTCCACACCAAGGACGAAATATATGCAAGTAAGTGTCCTGGCTTTAGTTCTATGGTCAGAGGCTTGTTCAGGAGGGCGCAAACCCACGAGAACCCGCGAGTATGCACGTGAAATCGCCTTGGAAACCATCATTCTTCATATGTAAGGTCACAAGATAACTCGCGTAAACTCGCCCTTCTGAACAGGCCTCAGGTGAGAGCTAAACTAACTGGAAAACTGACAAGTCAAGATGTAAGTTAAACAATCTTGAAAGTGACTCTAAACCCCAATTAAAAACAAAAAAAACACCTTGAAAACTAAAAATAAATAAAAAATAAACACACACACACACACACACACACAGACACACACGCGCACACACACACACGCACACATACACACACACACACATTTTAAAGGCATACAATCAGTTTATTAACATATTTCATGGTTAAATGTAATTTACCTGAGTACGTTTGCTTTACACAATTATACACATGTCCCATTGGTTTTCAATATTTTCATATTTTTTTATCTCATGCTTTTTAACATATGGAGATAGTAAATAAATAAATATTGAAAACCAATTGGACATGAAGAAAAGGAGACTAAAGCATAGCGCACGGAAATAACGCATAGTAGCAAAACTAAGCTTTCAGGGCCCATGTTCTAAGCTAAGCCCAAGCTAAGAAGTTTCAAACTTCTTAGTAAGAAAGAATATCTTAACAAATTAATATAAGCAGAAAAACAGTTAGACAAACTGTTAGTACATATACCAACTTCGTAGAACTTATGAAGTTTCGAGAATACAGGCCCTGGACTCTTATAGGGGAGAAGGAGAAAACTGCTATGGCTCAACATTTGTTATGTCACTAAATGTCAGTATGTGTCATTATGTGTCATTAGGCCAACCGATCTGCTCCAATAACTAACATCTTTCTTCTGATTCTTCCAGAATGTGGCAAGCATCTAATCGCGAGCCCTGGGTCTGGCGACACCATTTCCAGTCCAGACTATCCGCGTCAATACAAGTCGAAAACATTTTGCCAGTGGACGATAATCGCCAGCAAACCTTCCAATAGAATCATGATTGAGCCTGTGTATTTCCAGACAGAGGGACAAATGGAAAGTAAGCAATCGCAAATTTCTCCCGCCATAATTCCATCCGCTGGTTCTATCGGTAGTTTCGATGCCGATACGTCTGCGAATATACAATAGGTCATTTTGAGTGGTCAAATTGTTGGCCAAATTGGATGTGAGCTTAATCAATATCATCTTATTTCTTGTTGATGTTGATTAAATTGATTACATTGTGATGATATAATAAAATTAAGTTTGCATCAGTTTTGAAATGTTTTGGGTTTGCAGTGTTATGTTATGCTGGGAATCGTCTCAGAGAAATTTTATTTGGAAATAAAATGTATAACCAATATATAACAGTATATATAACTCTTTGTATGCAAGTCTTCAACGGATTCTCCAATGCTTACTGTAACACAATTAGTAATGGAGGGAATTCTTCTGAGAATGTGTACTTTTGAGAAGGTCAAATTCTATCTAATTTGTCTCATGAATTATACATTTGGTGCTCTATATTGAAAGTATTATTATCTTGTTATTAGTAGTGGTAGTAGTAGTAGTAGTAGTAGTAGTAGATGGGGCCCAGTAGTAGTAATAGTAGTAGTAGTATTATTATTATTATTATTATTATTATTAGTAGTAGTAGTAGTAGTAGTAGTATTATAGTCCATGGCTGCATATATGAACATATAGATGGATACTATCAGTGTTCGAAATAGAGCCCATCCACACACCTGCAACAGTTTATTTTCAGTGAGGACGGGTAACATTTTATCCTTGCATGCCCGCATGTCGTGTTACTTTTTGTTAGTTTTTCAAGATGTATATCATCGATCACTGGTCAACATTTATGAAGATGGGTAACTTCTCAGACTTACCAGTCCTCATGGCTGGCAGTGAAATTGCTGGAGTTTTATACACTGATACTATCGATAAATATCATCCTTGTCAACGATATTGGTGGCAATTTAGAAACAAAATTTAGATTTTTTTTAAATAAACATTTTTGGAAAGATTGGCAAACATGTAAAATAAATCGTAAAAATTGGAAAACAACTTCCAATGTCTTTGACAGGGACTGTGGTATAACATAGATAAGTTTTTTAATATTTGGCATAACATAGATAAGTTTAAAAAAATTAATGTCTAGTACTCTGATGATATTTTACAATCTGTTTCTGATGTTTCTAGAGACTGGCTGTCAGAACTCGGCAGTGAGACTGTACACGGACATCAACACTGTCCATCCGTCTAATGTCCTGTGTGGACAGCTGGGCTCTGATGCTGCGTATATGTCCCTCGGCGACACTATGAGAATAACGTAAGTCATCCGTCAAATCTCTACATTTGATGATATTAATTTACTATTTAAAAAATATATGGTACACAAATATACAATGCTAATAAACAATGCTAATTTTCAGTTTTCATACTTTCCTAATAATTTGAACAGCTAAGAATTTGATTATTTATACTAGTAATTGAAAGCCATTACACCAGAGTATGGTTGGTGTGAAACATTTAAAAAATGTTAAATGTTATTATTATTTAAAAAGAAAATTTGGTACATAACATTTTATTGTATTTCATTTCAGATTTGTTACCTCTCCTCGATCACTTGGTGCTAAAGGATTCCGTTTTTCATGGACAGAGATTAATAAAGCAGGTATGTCCTTCATGTATATCAGCATAGTTAGGCTGGAGCCATGTGGGATAGGCATTCAATTCGTGATTCATATGGCGCCCTATGGTTAGGCTAATGTAGATTTGTCAGTACTGAAAGTCTGCTATGTTAATGTTTTGTGTACAAAATAACATTTGCTAGATAGGTGGCTAGACACTTTCACTTTACATATCTTACACTATGAAGGTAATATCCATCATGAATACACTCACCCAAAAAATAATTTAGTAAAATATTATATATCAATTCCATATGATGAAAATTAAGCCATTACAGTTAATTTTCAAATTATATATTGTTTTAAAAATTTACAGATAACTGCTACGGTTTTGAATGTGCAAAAACCAGCTACTGCATAGCAAATGAGTTAGTATGTAATGGCGAGCCAAACTGTGGAAGTGGGGACGATTCAGATGAAACCGCAGAATGTAAGTATTACAAGAGTTGTCTCCCTTAAAATATTTTCCATTTATTTTGTCGTCTTGGTGGTCTTAAATTTAAGTGTTCATATCTTATGGATATTTTTGATTTCTTTAATTCTTTTGGTCATATTTCACTTGCACAATTTTGTGTTCTTTTCACTGAATATCTTGCGAAATTAAAATATATGTCATAAAAACAAGCCATACTTTTTATTATCGTGAATATTATATTTGACGTAAAATTATAGTATTTTCCTGGTACACTCAGGCGATGTTAATGCATGGACATTTTATCCACTGCAGCTTGGGCTGTTCTGTATGAAACAGTGTAACTCTATGGTAACTTTAACTGCAACCTTAGCAATGGTGGTCTATGGCTATAAGGGTGGGGCTATGGTTACCTGTTATGCTGTTTTGTATACGACAGCCCATGTTATCGTTTCTAAAAGCTCTCATATCCACTATGAAGCCATAGTGCTCTCATAAGTGCATGATCCCCACTACAAGAGTGCTTATGAGCGCGTAGTAGATATGAGAGCTTCGTGAAATGGTATCTGATTGAGAACAAATAAAAGCAAGTTATTTGCATAGTACTAGCGTATGTTAGTTGTACTTCCATGTGCACATTTGAAAGAAATAAACTGCACAATTAGATTTACCATGCACATCATTATTTATTATTATTATTATAGTAATTAGGCAATCATGGCAGCACCTACTAGTAGAATTGAAACACTGAGCACCAAATTTAGGATTAGCACACACACACTGCATTGTACATAGTGTTCGAAGCATTCGTAAAAGCATACAATCATTCATTTCTTTTCAGAATATTAAAAACATTTTGTTTTAAATGTGAGTGTTGATATGGGGTTTGGAATTATTTACAAGATTGTTTCACATATGTCATGACCTGTTAGTTTATGACAGGTGACAAACAGCATAATATTAATTAGTTTTGCAGTAAACCTGTAAGCACCAGCTGGTACAGAGGGAACCAAAGACAACTGTTGCACTATGAAAGTACAGATGGTGCTTACTATCATGATTGTATAACGGAAATGTAATATTGATTATGGTTCCCTGTGGCCAGCTACAAAATGCAATTAAATTCAATGCATGCGACATATAAAACATTTCATTTCCCAAATCACTTCCATTTTATTTTTAAAAAACTGTCCCATTTCTGTAATATATGCAGTGCTCCTGAATCTCTGTCGTCGCCTATAGGTGAGAAATTTGTGGTGCGACGTAAAGCCAAAAAATATTTTAAAAATCAATCAAAATCCTGATTCTCATGAATGTTTGGAATACCTGAACAATCATCAATTTAAATCTCTCCCCTCCACGTCCCCCCCCCCCCCCCCCCCACTCCCCATCCCTCCCACCCCCACCATTCCACATATCGTAGCGCAACGAGAGTCGTAACTCCTATATGTTAACATGAAACTATAAACTCTCATTGCGATAAGTATTAGCGTTCTATGGGGCTAGCTCACTTTCATGTGTGTATTATTCCAGATTTATTTTCAGGCCAGTGTCACAATACATTTTTGTCTCGTCTCCACATTCTAGAGCCTGTCTGTAGCCGATTTTTGTTTTATTTCTTTTCATTTTTCAACTGATACAGGCGCGGCAACCTCTATGTTGAGTTACAGAACCATGATAGTGTTCAGTGTCTTATGTCACTACTTTGTTCTGTCACTGTTATGTTCCACGGAGGTAGGTTTATCTGCTACAGGGGTGCATACATTCTCAATCTCTGGTCACGCGCAAGACGTCTTTCTGTCACTGTCATTTTGACATGTTTATTATTAAAATTTTATTCTTATATATATTTATTATTTTAATGCATTCTAATAGTTTTAGAAAATAATAGTTCATATAAATAAAAGTAAAAGATTTTATTAATTTGTTTTTTTTAAATGTCTATTTCTTTTTAAATTCTGAATTTGGTAGTTTTCGAAATTCTACATTTAACTTTTTTTAAATATATTATTTTAAAGAAATATTTTATTTTGTATTTAGAACGTGAATTTTCTATTTTGAAATTTGTTTTCTTGTTATTTTGAAATGTAATCCTCTCCCTTGTTGGATTAGGGACAGGCACTGTTTGTCATGGAGAGAGTTATGTTAAAAAAAATATATTTAAAAAAATAAATACAATAAAATAAAAAGATTAGGCTAGACATTTAAATATTAAATTTTTTATTGACAATTTTAAAGTTTTCTAGCAAATAAACTTTGACAGAAATACGTCTCGGTGTGTCTGTACTGGAGAATGGTGTCTGTGTGTCTATGGTGCATGCTTATCCTACATGCATTCTGTTTTCCCTTAATCAGGCACGATTTTAATATTGAACCGTGACAACTCCGGCGGTATGTAACTTTCTCTCTCAGAGTCTATCCTGCTATTCCTGCTACCCTGTTTACAAGTTGAGCCCGGAATGATCTCACTTTCCAAATGCTATGCTTTCCTGGAGAGAAAAATATGGTCTAAAGCTTGATACGTTTAACGGCATCATACAGTGCAACTCGCTAGCTCAACTCGCAGTCCCCAAACACTCTAGATTGAGCTTCCTGGAGGAGTGTTTTGGGGATGCTACACCGGTAAGCGTGTGCTAACGTGTTGTGTCGTGTGACGCTGTTAAAAGTATGAATCCAGCTTTATCATAGAAATAATGTACATTTACAGTAGTACCATTCTGTGAAATGCAGCTGTAAATTTTACAGGTTTCGAAATTAACACTAGCCCGCTAGCCCAGGCCATTTCGCCCAATGAAAAGTATCCTAAGGACTAGTATGAATTCATATTACATTTATTATTTGTATCACTATTTGGGCTAGTAGGTTTTAAAGTTTTTATCGTTGGAAACAAAAATATTTAGTATAATATTTAAATGATATAATATTTAAATATCATTCTGCCTTCCACCGATTGAGTTATTGTATTGTTGACGAACATACATACATACATATATAATTATTATCAACTGTCAAGCTTGTTGCATATTGAAATATAAATATATTTTTTGAACAACAAACAAAGCATGTTTCTTGATTATCCATCTGCTTGATTTGCTCGTGTAATGAGGCATGCAAAACTAACAATGACATGTGTATAGTACAGTGTTTTATGAAACTAAAACAAATGTAATGTGTATGGATATTGTTATAACAAATGATACTGTTCTGTATATGGTTCATAATAAATATATTTTTACATAGTTCATATGTATTTTGAAAAATAATATATAATCCAGTGATTAAATGTAATTAATCTTGTCTATATTGCTAATCCCTGTCCCTTGGGCCATCGTTGGGCCAACATTGTGTTGCTATCTGAGCCATTCCATTTCCAATGCTTGCAGTGTGTAGCATATGGCAGCTCTGGGGCCCTAAACAGGGATTTTAATTGCTAGTTTTTTTATTTAAAGTATGTGTACATTGTAATTCTTGAAAAATATAATAGAAATTATTTTCATCCTTGATCAAAATCCAGTTATGTTTCAATTAATTTCTGCTCCTCTCCCAACAGAAATATTCAACCAATGAATGCTCCAATTACCTTTCCTTGAATTCAACGAGGAGCCATAGTCACATCAGATCCTGTTGATATGTGCATATGACTAATACCAGTTGCCATGGTTTTGACAGATAATTTGGCTCCAAGATTACAAAACATTTCTGAGTATTATGTCATGCTCGACTCAAATTTTGCATGGGAATTTGTCAACAAAATTTTAATGAACATGAACTCATCTGTAACCCTCTCCCTGCTGAATCACAGCTCTTCAGTGGTCTTCAGCATGCAGAGGGTTAAAAAGGTTTGCAACCTCATGGCCAGGGTATCGTTTCTCGAAGCTCTCTTAGCCACTAAGGGAGCATAGCACTCTCTTTGCCGATAGCTAATGCATTGCTAAGAGAGTGCTATGGTCCCTTAGCGGCTAAGAGAGCTTTGAGAAACGATACCCTGGTGTCTCATGTGAGCAAGATTAAGAGGCTACAGTTTGGACTTCAAATCCCATCATGGGAGGTCGGCATCAATGTTCACAACATTTACCCTTCTGACACAATACTGATAGGATGTGATGTCTGTACCATGGTAATCAGCTGGCAATACAGTTATCATGCTTGGTCTTGTCAGTACCAGCCGGTGCTCACAGGTTCACTGCAACATGCAGCGCTAGCTTGGTCTTGTCAGTACCAGCCGGTGTTCACAGGTTGACTGCAACATGCAGAGCTACAGATGTTACAGGTTTCTTCCTGCCATAAATTGACAAACCATGATATTAGTGACAGAATCTGGAAAGTGGCTCTAAAAAATATCAGTTGAAAAGGGAAAAGTCTACAGTTGTAAGTGGGTCATATTTCCTTTTGTGTTCGACACTGCTGAAAGAATTCTTCACAAACACTCGTGATGTCAAGCTGTAGCAAAGTTGTTGCTGGTGGATCTGACAATTAACAGTACGCAGCTGTCAATCTCCCAGGTACTGATGATAGCCATCGACCAATCAAAATACAGGTACACATAAAACTGGGAGTAACTTGATTATCCCTGTGGCAAGGCTAGCAATAATACAGGTGATAACTTTGTATTCAGGTATAAATGACATTGTGAAACCATGTTGAGTGGAATAAATGGCAACAGGAATGTTCTGCATTGACCCTATCGTCTGTTTGCATGATAAGCACGTGAAAAAGCTTGCCGTACATTTCGAGGGGGCGGGGGTGAGAGAGGGGGAGGAGGCTTTGCTTGGCTAGCGTAAAGTCAACTATAGAGCTCACTTCAGTGACAATAATAAAAAAAATAAAGTAGAATTTTACAAAACCTCAACATTTCAGTAAAGGATAAATAAAGGATATTCAAGCTTTTTTCTCGAATACCATGTTTATCTCATCAAGTGGAGTGGGAGAGTCAATATTTCCACGAGTGATATTTCGACTCCCACTCCACGAGATGAGATAAACATGGTATTCGAGAAAAAACCTTGAATGTTCTATTTATTACATAAGAGCAGTGAAATATACATAACTTTCAGTATTTAGTCAGGTATTAGTTCATCTAAGAATGGATCAGCCTACTTCATTCCC
>JAUTBV010159134.1:0-10163 GCA_032361325.1 Lepetodrilus fucensis | reverse complement strand
TTAAATAGGGGAACGTTCCGCTATTTATCTTGTCTAAAGATGTATCACTATTCTAAGCACGAATCTTATAGCAAACATAGTGATGTCCCTTTGCATGATCTCTAAAGAGGCGTTGGCCGTATTTGATTTAAACCCGACTCTAAGAGTCGCAGAGGGATTGCAGTAAACATGTGTCAAACGCACAGCGGTGGAACTAAGAACTAGTCCAAAACAAACATAAATATCTGTGATATTATGCCTTTAAGATTGTCGTACGATCGAAAGAACGTTTCGAGAATAAACCGCATGCTTCTGAACTTGGATTACTATCATTGGTATCTGTATCGTGCAAGATAACGACAAGGATAACCACTACGATAGCGTCAACGAAAACGAGACCGTTGAAATAAATCCGCGTAAAAGATAGTACACGGTCAAACTGAAACGATACCATGGCGAGATTTAGTTAGTGCAACCTTTACGCACATTTGCAATAAAATAAATACTTCAAATTAATATAGAATTTTACCGATCATATAAGCAATAACGAGTGGAATACAGTATAGTGTTTGTCATTTTACTAGTTTCCTCTTTTTGTATTGGTTACGATACATTGAAATGAAATTCGTAGCTTTGTTTTGGAGTGTTACATTTGTAGGTAGAGAATAGTAGGCTACGCTGTATGTATAAGAAACATTGACACTATTATTATTATTTTTCTTTATTATTCTTGAAATTAAAATAAAATATATAATTGATCATTTAAACACTCATTTTCTATTATTGGGAAGCAATTACTATCGCAGGTAAGAACTGTGTATCCTTTGTACGTTACAAATCTTCGTAAAAGTGATGAAAATGAAAATGCAATAGTTGAAATCGGTAACGTTTTTCTTTGAGAAATATGATGGTGTTGACTTCATATCTACGTACATTACTTTCTCTGATATGCGTACTTTACTTTCTCCGATAGGGGCGTAATTGGGACAATGAGATTATCCCGTTTCGCTCTGGAACTTATGAATATTCCACAACCGTCAAATATATTAGCTATAAGTGAGTCCCATGTCGAGAACAGAACTGGATTTACATTGGAGCGTTTGAATTTCATATCCCAGAGTAGGGGAATGGGGCGAGTCAGAGCGTGCCAGGCGTGCAAATGTTGCAAACTGTGTCAAGGGGGAGACAATCCACTTAGCTAAAATACCTCTCGTCTACTGAAGTTATACTAGCGCTGTGAGATAATTCGCGTCAATATTATCACATTATGTGTCTATAATTCTAATATATGACCGTCTAGATTTACGGTGTTGTTGAATTCTGTGCTAGTACACACGCACAAGGCGTATGTGACTGTTTGATATAGTAAAACACTTTCATATCGCGAATACTCAAATGCCAAAGATGGCATATTTCCGCGAATTAATTTACGTGCAGTGAAAGACATTTTCTTCAAATTAATATTGAAATGTATAAACTATGAGCAATAAGTCAGCATTCATTAGTGGAATACAGTACAGGGTGTTGCTTGTCATTTTACTATTTCCCTGTTTAGTATTTGTCCGATTTACAATACATTGAGAGAGAGAGAGGGGGGGGGGGGGAGAGTGTGTGTGTGTGTGTGTGTGAGAGAGAGAGAGAGAGTGGGTGTGTGTGTGTGTGTGTGTGTGAGAGAGAGAGAGAAAGAGAGAGCGAGAATGAGAGGGAGTAAGAGAACAACGGATATATAGTCAACGTGGGTCCTCATTGTTAAATAGATCATCATTCATTAAACATTATAATTGCAATAAATATTTTTTGGATTTTATGACTAACTTACCATGATTAGACGAATGCAAAAATAGAGAATAGGTATGTGTTAATATGTTATTATCAATATTATGTTACAAATGTTCCCGTTGATATTTCCGCGCACAAACTATTTTACATTCTGTTCTTATTGATTGTACAATTCGCATTCTGCCAATATGTTCGCTTATTGGACCGGAATGACAAAAAGCCAATGGACTGATCAGTTAGTTCTTTCAATCATAAAAACGCAAATATAATTGAATAAAAGCATTCTTTATGGAAATACATATATGTGCTATATTACGTCTCAGATATAAGCGACATTCAACTGTATAAAATAGCATTGATATGACAGTTATTGACGGTATTGCGTTTAACGGTGAATGCAAATCTTGACATATTTCAAACCAGGCCTATTTGAAACGTGCAAATCATCACCAAGCTGAAATAAATGCATTGATCTGTAGTAATATGAAACGTAGCTGTGACAGTTCAATTTAAAGGCCGCGTACGCATGAACGATATTTATCTCATAAAAGAGAAGACGAGGGATGCGGATAACCGGGATAAGACCGTAAAGACGTTAGCCAGAACCTTTAAAAACCGGACAATACGGTTGCACCACACGTTAGCCAATAAGCCAACACGCACGAGTGTGTTGCCTGTCACTTTGCTATTTTCCTGTCTTGTATTTGTTACCGGATACGTTAGCGACAATCCTGACATTGTAGGGGAAGACCTCGTGTGCTTAACACTTCCGAATTATATCGGTCAACTTACTGCACTGCTTGATGAAGGTTCAACAAGAATTCGGTGTACTATTAAATTGTTAAATGAACACTAATCAATATGAATATAGCCTTGTTTTCCGGATATATAAAGAGAGGTCCAAAGGGGGGAGAGAGAGAGAGAGAGAGAGAGAGACAGACATAAAGAGAGAGATAGAGAGATATAGATATATAGATAGAGGGGGAGAGAGAGAGAGAGAAAGATAGAGGTGTAGAGAAAACAGAGCATTCGAAAATGCAAGATGTACCATGTAGATGGATACATGCGTGCATGTGCACGTGCGCGTGTGTAATCCGGATCTAAATCCGGTTGCATGTAGGTTCGCCATGTGCTGACTATATAGTATGAACTGACGTCGCATGGACTGTCGATACGATCCTTTTTACAAAAGAATATTTTACTATTTTCAGGATTACACCATAACCATGTACCTGAACCAATACTGGCGAGACGATCGACTACAGTTCTCGGAAAACGGAAGCGAGAGTATGACGCTCACGGGAGAGTTCGCTGAGCGGATATGGGTACCAGACACCTTCCTGGCCAATGACAAGAACTCGTATCTACATGACGTCACAGAGAAAAATAAAATGATTCGTCTCTTTGGAAACGGGTCTATAGTATACGGAATGAGGTGAGATTTGGGAACTTTTCTTTAGTTTTAATATACGATTAGTAGTGGAACGACAATTACATAACTCGATGTCATTGCATAATAGGGGTTTGTGAACTACGCGTGTGAAAGCTAATGTTGTATGTTGGGAAGATTGGCACCTAACATCCGTTTACCTTTTTCACATATCATACCATTATTCTCTCTACCAATCGTGACCCATAGTTGCTCCAGGTTCTCCTACCACAAAGAACAGAACTGATCCCGGTTTCTCAAGACAAAATGGAGTATAATATGTTCTCAAATGAGATTTCTCTCATTGAGTCAATGCTGTAAGGAATAAAACCTCAGCTTGGTTTGGGGTTTTACTCGTTACAGCACCGAGTCAATGGGAGAAATCTCCGCTGAGCAAAATCTCAATCTCAAGTTTGTTTCGAGAAATCGAGGCCTGTTTTCTACAAGGGTGGATGGATGCACAATGTGACTAAACAATGTTCATTTGTAGAGTGCAACTCGAAGGAAGCTTATTGCTTGACAAAGCTTTAACATATATATTTATAGTAAACACTGATTACGCTAGTTTTTGTATTGGCATTTCTAACCTAGCTAGCACACTTAAGTATTGATTGCTTAGAATGCCACAGCAGACAGAGCGTCCAGTGGTATACTCGGTGTACACAGGTCACGGAATGCGACTGGCAGTATACTGTCGTAGGCTTTGTTCATCAATTACGATTTGTCTCATACTAGGTATCCTGTTTACCAACTATCTTGGGACCATGTAGTATACGTTTAGTGCATATATATATAGAAGCGTAGTATCGATTTATCTTAATATATAAGAAAACCCCATTGGCGCCATTTCATTTCAAACCACAAAAATGTCGACTAAAACCACGAATACCACGAAAATGTCGACTAAAACCTGTTTAGAAAAGATTATAATAGAAATATTACGAAAACGAGAGAGTGAGTGAGAGATTAAATAACTTGAGAATAAAAGAGAAAACTACAAGAGATAAGAGAAAAGACACGCGCGCACATGTGTGTGTATGTGTGTGTGTGTGTGTGTGTGTGTATGTGTGTGTGTGTGTGATAGAAGACAGATAAATATATAGGGAGGGAGAGAGCACGTAAAATACATCCGGAAGTCGGCCTTTTACTATAGGCTCAAGTAATTTGTAACATCACACTATAGTCCTCGTTTCACTTGCATCAAGTACCTTGTCTGTGCGGGATACAATCTGTACAAAATGGTCCTCTAAGCACGAGTACAAGATGAATTATATGTTTCTACCACAACGAAGTACAATGTTAGCTATTGTAAGCATTGTGGTACAAATCGAAAGTAGTCGATACTTTCACTATTGAGTACAGTCTTGCTTAATCAGAACATTTGCTTCAACCCCAAGCCACTCATTACGTTGTAGATGTTCTTCGATGCCAAAGTTGGTCTGGTGTAGAATTATTAGAAGCGGAGGCATCCTTAAAGCTCCCCTCGTGATGATCTAACAACGGCTTTAATCAGAGATGATGTATTCTGACAAGAAATGTTACGATTGCTTTAAGTTGCGCTTTGATGTTAAATCAAGTTAAAGTGGATTCTTTCAAAAACACATTGATTTCCTACGTGCGATCGTGAGTTTCTATCCTATCGTCTATTAAAGTCTCCGTCAGTCCAAATTAGAAACTCATTGCAGACTATAGGTCAACAGTTGAATGGGTTAAAGGACCACTGCCTACGAATTGTTAACAATATAAAAGTAGGTTTCGCGATAGCATTTCGAGTCGGAAGATATTGCTTCTTCGACGGGTTTCGATTACAGGGAATAGTTTTGAATAACTCTGAAATTTTCTTTATCATAATTGTATATAATTAAAAACTATGTCATAAGTACAGATATGTGCCCTGGTCTAGTTATAAATTAAGCCATGCATATCATAATTATCTTCAACGATGATTGGTATAAAAAAAAAGAAATTGCAATACTGATTTTTGTTAATATTTCAATGTATATAGTTGTCTACTCTTTTCGTAGTATATCGTATACACATATTGTACATATTGCGATTACTGGGCCCTGATTAATGAATTATTCAGATGCAGAAGAGTTTCTTCCTAATACATGCATAGTATCAATATTTATAATAGTAATGCATCATCAAAATCTTCTACAAGGACTTAAGCGAAGTCTACGACCGAACTAGTCAATGTTAGTCTACCAAATATTGATTCCAACAATCTCGGCAAATTCCACAGACATGGGCATGAAGATATTGCTCAAACGAGACAGCAAACTGTGTCGAAAATAGAAATTTCTTCAGAAACAACATGTATGGTATGTTTACGTTCCATGCAATAATTGGCGTTCTTCCAACAAAAGTCTTCAACGGTGTCCTTAGTAAGGGAGATGGTGTATTGATACAGACACAACACAGAAACCTAGTACCATTGTCAAAGGGGTACCCGCTGGTGTGTAATGCAGCTTACTACTATGAACCTACAAAGTCGAGACAGTCCTATTAACCTTTAGTTACCAGTATGGTTTCCGAAATACCGAAACGATTATTAAAATAAAATAAAAATAATGTGCGATGTGTATGTCAATTTATTTAACTAGGGTATCATTTATCGTACCTATGATACTCACCATGAGACCATATACCTATATTTCCGAAACGTACTAATTATAACGAAGTTCTTAGCCTAAGAACAGTTGTTAACGTTTCCTCTAGTATAGCTAAGAACTGTTCTTAGGCTAAGAAGTTCCCTCTCTCTCTCCCTCTCTCGCTCTCTATCTCTCACTCCCTCACTCTCTCACCCTCACTCTCTCTCTATCTCTCTCCCTCTCTCTCTATATATCTCCCTCTCTCTCTCTATCTCTCTTTCTCACTCTTTCTATCTCACTCTCTCCCTCCCTCTCTCTCTATATCTCTCTCCCTCACTCTCTATCACTCCATCTCTCTCACTCTCTCCCTCCCTCACTCTCTCTCTATATCTCACTCCCTCTCTCACTCTCTCCCTCCCTCACTATCTCACTCTCTCACTCTCTCTATCCCCCCCCCATCTCTCTCCGTTAAATCTCTCTAACATGCCCACTCCATCTCGCTCTCTAATCATGTCTATGTTTATAGCTCTCTAATGCTTAAATAGAACGCACTATTCCAGATTGAGTGCAGGTCTAAATTGAATAAAAGTTTTTGCAAAATTAATGGCAAGTTGTATTACACTGGCGGTGCACAGGTTCTTTCATGTCCTATTCTGTTAGCATTAACAATGTATAATTCGTTACTATATCACTTGCCTCTCAAGATACTACTCTGCACTGACATCACTCGTGTTCGCACTCAGTGAAAACATTGCTGTTTTTTTATTATAAAAGCCAATGCAATAATGAAGTGAAGAGCTGGGTTTTTTTTCCATTCCAGATTCACAACAACGCTGGCGTGCATGATGGATTTACATAACTATCCTCTCGATCGACAGAAGTGCTCGGTGGAAATTGAGAGTTGTAAGTATATGCAATGTCACGAGGAGAGGTACTATCGATATCCTCTGTCTCTCGCTAAGTCAGCAGTCTGCCCTATATGCTAGACCCTCTCCCCCTATCCCCCCCACCCCCCCTCCTTCCTCTCTCACACCAACGCCATGACAATGACGTCTTGAAGACGCCAGTTGACGTTAGCGGAAGCGAGAACAGCGTTGCACGCATCTGTCGTGGGTGGAGTTGGATGCCCAGTCAAGAGACGACCTTGACCCTTGCGGAGACGGAAGGATGCATTCATAATGGAACAGGTTACCACGTCCATGCTGAGGACTACGGATCCATAAGTGTATAGGTTTAGATCTAGTTCAAGTACGGCCCGGGTTCTTAGTAATACGCTTTCTTAGTAATAGGGTAAGACTAACAGTATTGTGTGTGGATGGGAAGGCATATAAAGAACGGAGATATTAGATGACTTGGGTAGGATCGAGCTCAGGATTTGAGTGACATATCTAGGATCGGTAATTTGGCTGTAGAATGAAGAAATGGGAATAGTAGGTGCGTGTATATCTCTATAAGCTTTACAAATAGGATGGATAGGGGAGCATAAGGTTGGTCAGTACTGTGGTACGCCAGTCATAGCCGATGCTCGCAGGTTTACTGCAACATCCAGCGCTATGGATGTTGCGGGTTTCATCTTGCCCTAAACTGACAAGCCGTGATATATTGAGTGAAATGATCTTGAAAGCGGATTTAAATCAGAAATCAAAAGAACGGAAACTAATGCATAATGAAAACCGAGCTTTCTATAATGAGTAAAGCAATTGTTAGTACCATATATTTTCATTTGTGTGTGTGTGTGTGTGTGTGTTTTTCTCTCTTTCATTTGTTATGTTTATATATTATGTTTATGGGGGGGGGGGGCAATAAAAATGGGTTTAGAACCACTTTCAAGATTATTTCGTGTAATTCACGGCTTGTCAGTTTAGGACAGGAGTAAACCCATAATATCTGCGACCACCGGCTGATATTGTCAACTATCATACGCCCCAGTGTTTCAGTCCAAACTTTTCAAAATACCAATCGAATCTCATCAAACACGCTGAGGATTGCACGTAGGGGGGTCGCTTTAGTTTGAATTGGGTGAAGACATAATTAACATAGCTCTATTATTACAATCTCCAGCAACCCGCACTTGTTGAGGGGGGCAGAAGACGAAATTCCTAGATAGTAATAAATCTCAGGTGACAAGGCTCTGAAGACCAAGCAGACGCTTGTAAAATCAAGATTCATTTGGTTTACAGACCGCAGATGTTGAAAGCTAACGGTAACCAATCGAATATATGTTGGAACGTGGTAACACAGTACTATTGTTAATGTACTCACTGCGTTTTTAACACAGGTATTTTGGCTGTGTATTTAGTTTGAGTTCTTGATGTGGAACTCCAAGAAAAAGGAGGAAAAGTAATCCAGCTTACGTTTGGTTTCAATTAGGTGCGACGTTTACGTGTCCAAAATTATATCATTCCACATATGTTTCAACATTGACAACATGCTTAAGAGTTAAGACGTGTTGCTGTTGTTCATTGGAAACTGTAATCTTAGTTATGTTTTATCTGGACACCGGGTTATTTTTTTATAAGCATCCCGAAGTAAATACTTCATGTGATTATATTAGATTTCAATTAGGTGCATCATGTATTTATATTATTCTAGGTATTGGCAAATGTCCCCTATGTAATCAAGTGTGATACCCATCCTCTGTTGATGATTGATACAGATATGTTTGTTGTCCAAGTGGTTTTAACTGTAGATGTGAAACACACGGCCGGATACAGTCACGCAGACCCGAAGGTCTCGTGCCGCCCTGTGTGTAATACAATTTATATCTGTTCTGAATGCATGTATATTCTATCATAATATTGACAACATACGTGTTGTAGGGTCCTACGGGTGCCTTAAAACCGTGTTGCTGCTGGTAGCTAGATACCTTGCTGTTGCAACACACATTGCTGTTGCAACACACATTGCTGTTGTACACCTTGCTGCTGACACGTTGTATTCATTGAAAACAGTTGCATCATTTCGGAATTTCTATCGGTGTTTGTATGTTTTACTAGATTCCTGCTTTCTCTGATAAGACGTTTTCGAAGTACTCAGACGCTACACCACGTAACGTTCTTGAATGACATATTAATTTAAAGTCCGCCACAGTCTCTCCGACTCTGATAACGTTGGACGTCAGAGACGCAGCTGATTGCACTGACATTGACGTGTCCTACCTTCGTCGTTGATCTCTTGTTTACCACCGGTTTAGCTTCACCACGAGGCCAAGGTCCAACTCCTTTATGAATCCGTAACTCGGCAATGAAGTACAGCTAATGACGAGGTATTATCGGTGGTCCGTTCCTTCAGGAAATGTAATGGATCGAGATTTGTCTCGAACACAGGAATCCTAGGTGAATATTGGTGAAGAAAAGGCATCTTTGTATATAGGTGAAGAAAATACCGGTATGTCCTTTGATATAGGTGAAGAAAATACGTCTTCGTATATAGGTGAAGAATATGTTTGTATATTTGTATATAGGTGAAGAACATATTGTATGGAAGAAATTTCATCTGTGTACACATTAGGTTATATACCACCAAATACAATTCCATAGATGACAGTGTTAACGTATGTATGCATAACTACTGATTCAGTCAAACAGATACCACAAAACAACCTTCATTGCAAAGTTCAGCTCCCCATCAATGTAGAAACCAAAGAATAAACAATATATGCCAATTTGATTGTTTACCATTTCACTGTGAGTGGCATGACGTCACCATAGCTTCGCAATAAATATATTACTGTAAACTTCAAATATTATAAAGACCACACAAAAATAACATTAGGTACTCATGTAGTTCAAAGTTAATGTTTTTATTCAGCTGGGGAATATACTTGTCAAATATAACTTGGAATTACCATTTATAACCAATTCGGGGCCAGAAATCCCATTTATGCTGTACTGATCCAACTTTTTGGAGGCAAATCTAAATAATTTGGTGATATATAACCTATCGTTGAAGAAAAAGGAGTGTGTGTATAGGTCAAAACTAATTGATTGATTGCTTGAATTAGTTTTTGTAGCAGTGGGAATAGTTCACCCAGACGCGATATATAGGTGAAGTAGATGAAGCTGGCGTGCTTAGAGCATTGTGTAATAATTCCAACAATTTAAAGGCACAATATCACAGTTGCTTGACCTGTATAATGGACAAACTAATTTCGATCTGAGACTAATTACGATTGATTTATCCACTCAATAGTTATCAAAATATTAATGTTGTATATGAATATAGGGAACGTTCCGCTATTTATCTTATATTTGATGCATCAACTGAACTATGAAGGAATTGCGAGAAAACGTTGCCTGTACTTAGTATATGTTTAAGTCGTACCACTGAGTTATGTCCCCTTGCATTGGCATAATGAAGCAAATAACAATACGACCATATTC
>JAUTBV010159133.1:0-24779 GCA_032361325.1 Lepetodrilus fucensis | reverse complement strand
TCCTAATATTCTTAAATTTCGTGAATTGTTCAACACTAAGAAAGCCAGTCTACTAAGAAAAGTGTCCGCCTTCTGTACAATTATTAACGATACATTCAAACTGTAATAATGCCATCATTGTATAGTTATAATTATGTCCATGACTCCTCCTATAAACCTCACATGCTGTTGTAAACTCACAGCCCCAGAGTGAATAAAGTTCAGTTAAGTTCAGTCACATCCACCCTCTCCCAACTACTAGTATACTATTCAACATCATCATATATAGTACGCAGCGAAGATAAGATATTATTTCAAGCGCTAACATGCAGCTGTGGGCAGAGGATGGGTCAATTGTTCTCCATTGCCCTCCCTGTTATGTATACGGCCCTGATATTAGAGTTACTACATCGTTCAAACAAACAACACGATTTGATTCCTTTGTTGATGTTTAAATTCTCAATCTCTTCTCTGCTCGTGTAATATTCCTCCTGTTATTTGAAGTTGTTATTAGTCTCGTAACCATCCCTTCATTGAACCTAAGCAATATTACCGGTCCAAGAGACTATCTCATTATATAAGTATGCGCTTATTACGAAATCGCAAGGGAATTCACCACTGTATATATAAAGCTATTATATAACACGTATTATTTGTTATTATATTTTACTGTATGCTATTGTTTCGATTTCTTACAGGTATGCTTTGTAATTCTCATCGAACTGCTATGGACCATAGCATCTTCATCTTCATCGAAGAGCAAGTCTGGTAATCTCACAGACCAACATCCCTTGGGAACCGTTGGTTGTTGTTCTTTTTCTGGAGACATTGTATCTAGATGTCACTTAACTAATTAACCTCACATTTAATTATTTCTTCATTTCAGTAAATATAATGCATTAATTGTATATTTTTGGTTTGTCTAATTTTCACATAATTATATACGATAGTGATTAACTATATAGAGTCATTAACATTTAGTATTTCAATTTTAGCTCTGCTTTCAAGATTACTTATTATTTTGCTCGTATCCAAAATGTTGTAAAATTGTATGTCAAATATCTTGACATATAATTTATAAAGCAATAAAATATCAAAATAATGATATTAGCTGTATGCCAACTGTATGTGATTGTATATCTTGTATATTTCCCCCCAAAATGTCTTAATAACGTCTTAAAAACAAACTAGCGTAAATCAGCGCGTGTAGCTGTGTTGACAGCCTATGCTGTCAAAACGCCCCGGGGGGTATTAGATCGAGTGGGCTCGCTTGAAAAACAAACAAACAAACAAACAAACACCATTCTTACCGTAGAACATTACGTCGGTTTGATATTTAACAAACAGTCAAACACAATTTTATACTGGAAACAACTAAACTAAACATTATACACTTACATGAAATTGCACTACTAAACAAAACAAAAAGATAATAAACGATAATGTCTAAATACAAGAAATTGCTCAATACATTTAATTTAATTTACTCTAGAAATAACTTCCCCCATCGGGCATAGAGTTCATGTTATACAAAATAGATTATAATACTTTCCATGGAGATAATAATACTAATAATACTACTAATAATAATACTAATACTATTACCAATAATACTAGCATTATAATAATAATAGTATTAGTAGATTAGTAATAATAATAATAATAATAATAATAATTGGTAGTAGTAATAACACAAATTACTACTACTACTACTACTACTACACTACTACTACTACTACTACTACTAATATTACTATTACTACTACTACTACTACTACTACTACTATTACTTCTACTACTACTACTACTGCTACTATTATATTATTATTATTATTATTATTATTATTATTATTAATATATTAATATAGATCAATTGAGTCAACGCACAGGACATTCTAGCAGTACTACTTTAGTGATATTTTCCTCCAGGAAAATACATAATACAATCGAACACACTTATATAATGAAACTAATATTAGTGCATGCAAAGATGATACCACTTTAAAATATACCTTTACATGAAAGTGCACTAACAAAAATCATGCTATAGCACGACCTTGGACAATAAGGACTTATTCAATATATTTGCTTAGCTAGAATATGCACAAAAGAGCTTACTTTTCATACGGGTTTAAAGTCTTTTCGTAAACAATTCGAACACGCATATAAATGGTAATCAGCTTTAATGCCGCGGAGGATGGTCTTAAATAAAACACAGGGCTGATTCAATTCGTTTGCTTTCCTAGCTTCAGCTCATCGATCTATAGCTTAATTTAAGTATATAGACGTGGCGACCCTAAATAAAAACACATATAGATAAATACATAAATATTTCTTTTTAAAATGAAGACACATTAAATGTTATCACATACAATATTATCACATAACTTTTATTATGAAGACTGCGAGGAACACGATGAATAGATGGAAAGGGAGAGAGAGAGGAAGGAGAGAACATTTGTGTCATGTACATATACAATTTACGTTAACATTAAAAGAGGTGTACATTTTAGCACACCACCCCCCACCCCCACCCCCAGAACATTTGGCTTATGAGAAAGAACATATGAGGCCTTTTTAAGGCTTTTATTTTTAATAAATTGGTTCACGGATTTCTTCGAGGGAACTCTGATGTTGGAGGAGGGGAACAAATAAAAAATAAAATTGGTCGATAGATTTAATGGATTTTCATAATGTTCATATATCAATTAGATAAATGTAAGCACATGGGTCCGTAGTGTATGCACAGACGTAGTTTAGTTAAACCGTAGTTTAAGGATCATACCGACAGTGTAGTGGTATAACTCGTCGCTTAAACCTAGTTTAGCCTAAACTGTGGTTGAACTACGTTTGTGCATACGGACCCTGGGGTCCTATACTCGAAACGTTCTTACGATCGTACCACAATCTTCTCATTCTCATTATATGGATACGAGCTGTTCTTAGTCTAAGAGGTTCGTAGGAACGTTTCGAGAATAGACCCCCAAGGCCCAGAGATTACTCAACTGAAGGTTTTGTTCACAAAACCTCATATAAAGGTTGAGCTTGAGCATGGACTCGTACTCAAAATGTTTCGTAATCTCAGTGCCCGCATGGCTCGGATTTCTCGAAATAAACTTGATGTTAACATCATTCTCAGTTGAGATTTCTCCCATTGACACATTTCTGTAACGTGAGTAAAAACACAAACCCAGCTGAGATTTGTGTAAAGTTACACCACTGAATCAATGGAAGAAATCTCAACTGAGCAAATATTTTAACTAAATTTAGTTTAGAGAAATCGGTGCAGTTTTCATGACTGTTATACGCATGTAACAGCCTGTTAGATGATGGCAGGAGGAAACCTGCAACACCTGTAGTGCTGAGTGTTGCAGTAAACCTGTGACATCCTAGTGATACAGACTAACCTAGGGTTGTGTAGCCGCACTGCAACAGTGCGTACATGTCACAAAGGATCATCAGCAGGATATTTGCTAGTCAGTGCAAACGTGTCAACAAATAACGATTTGTAGTGTTACGAATTTATTCTAGCTCTCTGTTTTAATAAATGTCAAGGATATGTTTTATCCTTCTGATTTATTTGTATCTGCCTGATTTATTTACTTCACACATCCAATTTCAAAGTATCGCATTTAGTGTCCTGGCCCACGTTTTACGAAAGGGTCGTACTTTAATCAGAGCCTAAATCTGTCCGTGCGCTATGCTTTTTCTTAAAGCTAAAAAGTAGATAAACCGCGATTTACACGCTAACTACCGGTACGAACGGTTCGGGAAACTGTGGTCAGGATATTAGAAACGAGTAATTTATGACGGGGTTTGACGTGATTTGCATTCTGTCCTCATTTCCAAACAATATAAAACCCATACACAATGCCGATAATACAAGATCCATTACCGTAGCGTAATAAAATAAAAACAGAGATTGAAGGCAATGTATTTCCAATGAGGAGGTCTCGGTATAAAACGACGTGAAATGATCTGGATTGAAGAGATTATCATCACTTTCACGGAATGGTTTTCCACTAAGGAAAATGTATTTTCTAAAATACAATCCAATATCCCCGGCGAGCTAGCTAGCATAGCTGTTTACTGGACTGTTTGTATGCTTGCTGCCTGTCAAGATAGCTTTGTTATTAATTTAATGAAGTACCTCATCTAAATGCAGTGTGCGGAGACTCTGTATTGAAGACATGTATGGCAATGCTAGACGGTTATGCAAAGGGAACAACCTGTCATGTTAAATAGTATTACGGGCAATGGACAATATACTTTTATAATTTGAGTTTAAGCAGAGGATTTCAATGATTACAGTATGCGCCAGGTACTATGTTTCTTATAACAGTAAAGCTAGTGCACATGGAAATAGGTCAAATATCTCTTTAACGGACTTCAGGATCCTAGTAGGATAGCTCTGCCTCGGGTGTCCTTCAGGATCCTAGTAGGATAGCTCTGACTCGGGTGTCCTTCAGGTTCCTAGTAGGATAGCTCTGACTCGGGTGTCCTTCAGGTTACTAGTAGGATAGCTCTGACTCGGGTGTCCTTCAGGATCCTAGTAGGATAGCTCTGACTCGGGTGTCCTTCAGGATCCTAGTAGGATAGCTCTGACTCGGGTGTCCATCAGGTTTGTTATGCAGGACACCCAACCATATCAATAAGGCGACGTCTGATAATTCCTTTGTATAGGAAAACCTCCAATATACTCTCTCTCTCTCTCTCTCTTCCTCTCTCTCTCTACCTCTCTACCTCTCTCTCTATATATATATATCTTGTTCTCTCTCTCTCTCTCTGTATCTCACACCATGACATACAACTTTCATTCATAATGTTTTGCACGTACAGCAAAATTATTGAGAATTATTAGTTTGAATAATCAAAGCCAGGAAATTATAACCTCTTGGCAATTGAGCAACGCAATCTCTTCACATGCTACTATGTATTTATATAATAAGTGTGCATGAAAGCAGGCATCGTTCTAGTAAATTCCGTACAGTGCAAAGTTTCGGATGTCTAGAATGCATACATCAACTATGGACTTCGAGCTGAGCTACCACTATATAGACCTCTGCGCGTATACATTACACAATAATCGTGGACTTTCAACGCATTGCATTTAATGACGCAAATGGACAGCGCTGCGCTCACTAAATCATGCGCAGCTGATGAGGGCTTTAGGACCATAATATATAACAAGGACGTATGACAGTAAGTGGAATACATGTGTCTCTGACAGGCGTTTAGCAGATGACGTCAATGGTGTTAAGCATAAGTTACACGTTATGTGTTAGTGGACACAGACAAGCACTATTGTATGACTGGTTGCCTCTAGGAATACAATTATGTTATGCAACATGACGAGATCTAACCATTCAGTAAACGGAGCACTGTGCAACTGTGCATATCGAATAGTAGTAGTAGTAGCAGCAGCAGCAACATCAGTAGCAGTAGTTGTAGTAGTAGTAGTAGTTTTAGTAGTAGAGGTAGTAGTAATAGAAGTAGTAGTAGTAGTAGTAGTAGTAGTAGTTGTAGTAGTAGTAGTGGTAGTAGTAGTAATAGTAGTAGTAGTAGTAGTAGTAGTAGTAGTAATAGTGGGAGTAGTAGTAATAGTAGTAGTAGTAGTAATAGTAGTAGTAATAGTAGTAGTAGTAGTAGTAGTAGTCAGTATACTTGAACATAGTCAGACTTGTCTTTAATATACTATACAAGTAAAATAAAATACTGGCATTTGAAAACGACGAAACTTTCCGTTGTTACAAATTATATTTGATGGAAGAAGCTATTGACGTATTCAGCTATGGTTACATCACGTCAAGTGATTCGCAGTTTTCTAAAAACGTATAACGATAGAATACATATCCATGCAAATAATGAACGTAAACTTCTGAATTGCAAAGTCAAGTTAACAGTGAGGTCTACGTGAATAGAACCCAAACTATTCATCTGGAACCACAAACATATACTCGTTTTTATCAAGATGAAACTGCATTCTGAATGTTCCCCGACAGTGACACGGCATTTTAACTCGGCAAATGTAATTAAACATCGAATTTACACAGAAACATCTTAACAGAAGAGAATCAATATGGTATGTCGTGCACTCTAGATAAAGTAAGAAAAAAAAAGACACCTCGTTCAGTCCTGTTAGTACGATTTTCCATTGATGAGAACCTTAAAATGTTCAAATTAGAAAAGCAATTTTCTGGCAGATTAACTTGACTGCTGGATTAGAGTGGCGCGCATGATTGCATTGATTCGTGTATCAACGTTAACGGCCGATACACTCGTATTTGTCTAGTTTTCCCCATATCCGTATTTCACTTAATGTCACACATCAAAACTCAAATTTCAAGTAATTGAATACAGATATCTGTCTGAGAATTGTTTGCTGTCTTGAATGTGCAATCTCCCCGACAAAGCTTCATGATATTGTGGTGGTATTCGTCAATACTGATTTGTTACGCGTCATTCAGTGTCGTAGTATGCAATTATGTTCCATAGATGGCATGATGCAACATTTATCAGAATCTAAATTGGCAGGTCCATTGTTCGCCATAAAGAAATACATGCGCACATGATATTATGAACCAGAACCAGCGTTGGGAAGATATACTGCATTGTATACTAGTATGTATATACTTAACTATTGTTATGTGGTTTCTAGTGTACGACATCTAGTATGAAGTATACATAGGTAGCACTTTGTATTGGTTATTAATGTGCTTTGTACCTTGGAACCTGTAGACATTTGGACATTCTCCGTTGATAACATCATTATAAAGCTAAATTCGTATTGCCAAAAAGGCTACGTTCCCTTAATTCATTGTGTTGATATCTAGTTACGACTTCCAGACAAGACAGTTCCGCTGACTACATAGTGTCAGATTCGTTGCGATGATACCGTGGCCACTTCGGTACTGCCTTAAATTGCCCTTAATAGACACCAACGCCAATACGCCGACGTCCATCATAACAGACGTTTTAATATACATTCGAAATGGACGCAGACAATATTATCTGACAATTGATCGAAGGGAATCCATTCTGGCTTACTCTGATTGCATTACATTCGTGTTTCTTGGTCAATAATACCATAACTCAAGATTCCTCCAACATGACATGTCTTGTAATCCTATCGCTATAGTTTCTGTTGTTCATTAGGTTGTCAGAAAATGTAAGTCGCTTTTGATTTCATTGTCCGTTGTTGAAATATTCATGATGTGTATACAGTGAGTGAGCGTTGTACTTGACATAACTGAACAAGTGTTATATAGACTATTGTCCTAGGTATCACTTGATATTGTCAGACTTGTTGGACTTAGGCGTAGAGGTAGTGTGACACTGTTAGTTGATGGAACTTGTCTTGAAGTGATAACTTTGTTCAACACAATTAACTAAGGGCGAGTAGCCATTTTGGTCATATGGTAGCAGAGAGAAATTGTTTTGGACATATGGTAGCAGAGAGAGATTGTTTTGGACATATGGTAGCAGAGAGAGATTGTTTTGGACATATGGTAGCAGCGAGAGATTGTTTTGGACATATGGTAGCAGAGAGAGATTGTTTTGGTCATATGGTAGCAGAGAGAGATTGTTTTGGTAATATGGTAGCAGAGAGAGATTGTTTTATTTGAACTACGTTCCGACACTATTAAAACGTAGGATGTACGGTATATTTTTAATGAGGCGTAAGTCCAAAGATTTTTGACATATACTTGGACTTACTCTAACGCTCGGAACCAGCAGTAGCGCTGCTATGAGGATGACAGAGGATGCGAGGATGTCCGGGCCCGTGTCCAGCATACGCCATGAGCCCAAGTGAACAGTGTCAGACATGTACCTGAAAACACAAATCAGAGTAGAGTACGACTTGCTTGGTAGCCAGTGATGGCGTTTACTAGTAGTAATACGCAGAGTAACGTATATTACACTGAGACAATACTATGTCTTAATGTATTAATGTAGGTTATTAATGTTCTTCTCGAAATGATTATTAGCATATAGGTTGTATACTCCCCTTGGAGTTGAGAAGGAACACTGAGTGTACACTGATTCATTGACCGGGGATAATAATGTGTTGCTTAATAGAGCATGCCTTAGGGGGTGGATTTGGCGCATTATATGTGGCTTATTATTTATTATTATAGCATTGTCCACTGCGACTAATCTAAGTAATGTTGTTATATAACGCTATAAAGCAAAACATAATCGCGCAAACACAACAGTGTATGCCGGTGGGTGCGTACGTGTCATGCATTATTGTGGATTTGTGCCACTCATCGTCACAATCATTGTCATTATAATCTAGGACCATATTATATCAATAATCGTATCTTGTTAGCTACAGTAGGCATGCTTTTTCAGTGTGCTTAGTGAATTTACCTATGTTTCTTTACCAACAACTTTGTTTAGATTTATATTCAAAATTGATAAATTATTCGGGAAACGTATACTCCATTAATTAATATAAACATGGGGCCAACAAAACATGCATACACACACACACATACACACACACACACACACACAAACACAAGCACATACACACACACGCATGCACACAAACATAAACACACACACACACACACGCTCACGCGCGCACTCCAATTATACATTAGCCATGGAGAAAAACAGAGAAGAGAAGTACTAGGTGCACATAGTTTAAGAGTTCGTCTTTGCAATAAATCCCGAATTCGGAGAAGAACAAATAAGACGATTTCCTAAAGTTCACACCAGCTTGGAGAGTGATGTTTTGACAGCAGCGTCCGTTCACAAGTCAATCTTAGGTAGAGTGTTTTGGACAAGGATTGCTGACATCCGGTGAAGCTGAGGACGTCAACTGTATTGCGTACATTCTACATAAGAAGTCATCTCGAGATACGTCACAACTTGAAAAAACATCTCAAATCGGAAGTCACGTATTAGGCGAAAATCTCGGAAATGGAACCGAAATGGAATTCATTTTAAAATAGTTTATTCATAATGACACTTACGGGATAAAAGCCTTTGAACTATCTAGAAATAACAAAATATATAAAATCACCTCTTTTGAAAAATATTTTTGAAATAATTTCTGATTTTTCGCTCTTGAAGTCTAGCGGAGAGCTTCCGGATTTGGGTCGAGTCCATTAGTCCATACTGGTCAATAGAAGACACCTCTCGAGGGATGCTCCTTGACCGGCCAGTAATAGGTGGCTGGACAAAGACCGTTGCCTCCTCTTAACAGTAGGCTTCTATGTGGAGTGGTGCCACGTATTTGTGAGGGCAAACTTGGCTGTTATTTCCAGTAGAAGCATGGCTGAGTGGTGTGAGTCTCTTCTCCATTAATGGAGAGTTCAAGTAGCAGCCTTAGGTGCATCCACAGTTAGATATGTATTCCTATTAATACAGTCCATATGTTCATGCTGCTCTTTATCTAGATGAGTCCAGGCTTTCTGGCTAGACTGTTCTTTAAAATATTCGTTTAGAAAGTATAAGTAATAAGGCATGTGTTTGTTTTCTTGCGTCCGAGTTCACACATAGTGTATGCATTATATATGTGTGTGTGTGTGTGTGTGTGTGTGTGTGTGTGTGTGTGTTTGTGTATGTGTGTCAGAGAGATGGAGAGATAGCGATATATATATATATATATATATATATAGCGAGAGAGAGAGAGAGAGAGAGAGAGAGAGAGAGAGAGATTGTTGTAGATAAATATTAGTCGAGTGTGAATGTGTATAGATGATCTAGTTAAATGTAATAATAAGTAATATGGGACATATTCTGGAGCATGGGAGCGAACAGAACACTTCATTGTATACATGCCCTGGGTACTTGCATGGGGAGTATTGCCATGCTCTAAGCACGTGGCAGATACCCCACAATGTCATTTACATGCATACAATATCCCCTCATTCTCCCAGGGGAGAATTAAGTTCAGTTCCATTTCCAAATTAATCATTTAGAAAAATACATGCATGAACGTGATATTACCCGCTAGCAAAACAAGCTGTAAAAATATCAATATGTGTTTAGTGTACGCCTTCCATACACTACCAGAAGCAGCGACACCCAACCCGTCATTTTGTAAAGTGCCGTTTAGTCTTGCTTTCAGCTGTCCTCGATGTATTGCATTGGTTTGGACAGCATGCACTTCATCACAGTTAAATCTCTTGCAGAATGGACAACGATGTCTCTCGTATTTGATCAGTCGACGTCAGTCGAGGCAGCGCGGTGCCATTCCTGGGATAACACCACATTAGTCGACGTACTCTCGCCACTTTAATACCTCCCGATCTCTGACGACACCGGATGCTACGTCCGCAAACACGGGAATTAAAAACGTCAATCGTACGGTGTCGGGTCGCCGGCGTTTGCCTGATGGCAGCAATCGCCAACTAACACCAAGGCATTAAGACAAATGCCAATGGATGTATTTGCATTACTTGTCATGCTTACTTGAGACTAGTCAAGGCACTACAGCCGTGCTATGTACACTGGATGACATGTATTGTTATTGCGTAAGGAGACCGGCTACATTCCTTGTGAATAATGTGCGTATGGTACCAGGGGAGGGTTCAATGGCGGTATTGATTGTAGTGGACTTTGGCGTCCAACTCAAGCAGTGCTTTGGGAAAGTAACATACGGTTAACTATTGAACCGAGATGAAGTTCAGTCAATGTCTTCAGGATTTATATGCTCTACAATACCGGTATGTTCTATTGGCCCGTGGCCACAGCTAAGAAAACGTTAGGTGTCCAGTTAGTTGTCTATTACTAACGTACTCAGAAATAAACCATGTATATCGTTTCTCGAAGCTCCCATATCCACTAAGAGTCTACAGCGCTCTCGTGAGTGCACCATCCCCATGTATTAGAGATCGCTACGAGAGTCTTTATGGTTTCGTAGTAGATATGAGCGCTTTCGAGAAACGATACCCAGGTCTTCTGCCGGGATCCTGTTCGGATGTTGGATAGGGTTCTGGAACAGAATATCTAACACTGATTTGTGTTGGTGGTATATACATCATCCACTTATGGGTTCTCCGTGGCGTATCATGGAGCGTCGAGAAACACTCTGTTATGAAGTTATCTGACCGATGTGTTGAAACAAACGTATTACTACGTAACTTAAGAGAACATCAATTTGCAATTCTCCAAAGAAAGATAACTCAGTTCGAAATGTTAATTGACCTACAAATCTCAGGAATAAAATCCACAGTTTAGTCGATTTGCAATCAGTTGTAAATCTCAGCTGAGTTCTGATTTGCTTTCCCTATCAATCGAAGCCTGTCATGTATTATGGCTATGCTACGGGACAAGTATCTTATTGTAGATAGTGTATATAGGAAACTGTCCCTAATTGTAATATCAATAAACGAATTGAATTATATAGACTAGATAGAGCGGCTTGGACCAACTTTGTGAGAACCATGCACTACCAATGGCCGTATACGCACACTATCATGTATAAACTACCCGTAGTCCATTATGACTGAGCAGTGCCCAGGAGTTCATCATACTTGCCCTTGACCAGTTGTACCAAGGCCTACAATCCTCGTATGTAAGGAATAGGCGAGAGGGGATATTATCACCGTTTTCCTAAACTATTGAGTCGGAGGACTGCGTGCGTTATTGCTCTTCAACACAGCTGCCGGATAACGAGGACTATCTCATCCAGCATCGCGTGTTCCCGACACCGATCCAGCACGGCGCATACCATTTGCAAACGCAATCATTAAAACTTGAACACAGTGATCGCAATAGATTGATACCGAATTCGGTTTTGCGTTACCGATTCTGCAATAATTGTTTAAATTAGGTCCTAACACAATTGGTTTAAATAAATGAAATCAAAGTCGATACTAAATAGTAATTGCGGTGGAACTGGTGTATCGATCCACGTCAGTGTGGTTATTCGTTAGACAGTATTCCGCAGTGTGGTTATTCGTTAGACCGTACTCAGCAGTGTTGGCGTTAGGCAGCCGGCGTAATGAAGTCATGGAATGGCACGAGTGCTGCATGGCATTAAAGTGGCATTATTTAAGCGTTACGTGGCTTGTAAATACATCAGTTGAAAAAGAACGTGGCTTTTATGAGTCAAATCGTGTTTCCTGAAGTGCCGACAAATTCACTGATGCTGAATCCACTCACTTGCCCCTCGCCATGATGGTCATTTAGACATTCGCTGGGGATATGAGACCAAAGGAATTGAATCACCATGTTGTGCGTTTCAATTAGCATTCACCCAAATATGCTGGGTTTTTTCGAAATATTCTTTGAGAATTCAATGGGTCTTTTGAGATGTTATTTGGCTTTAATTTCGTACGTTTCGCAATGATGGTAACGAGGTATCGGATTAATTATTTTCGGACGTGTTACGTAACGCAATGTTTACATAGCGGCGTGACGTTACACTTAATTCAAGGTTTCCGATGGGTATAATTATCCGTGGAGGTTTACGTCAACTGGAGCAGTTAATAGGGTTCCTTAATAGAAGGAAATATCTTTGGTGAAACGTTGTGGTAATTGAATTGATGTCAGTGCATGCAACCGTGCTTGGTTTCAGACTCAGATCCTTGACACGGAATAAATGTTCACTTTCAACGTGCTCACTATTAAGAAACATCTTCATTTGGAAGCAAATACATAAAGTGTGTAAATATGTTGTAATACATACTTATTGTGTGTGTGTGTGTGTGTGTGTGTGTGTGTGTGTGTGTGTGTGTGTGTGTGTGTGTGTGTTTGTGTATATGTCTGTGTGTGTGTATATTTATATATATATATATATATATATATGTGTGTGTGTGTGTGTGTGTGTGTGTGTGTGTGTGTGTGTGTATGTGTGTGTGCATTTCTTCCTTCATACCGCAAATAGACATTGGGCATGGATCTCACGATTACCCTTCTGTTATGCCAAAGCGATAATCTGGCTATTGTACATACCACTTGACTACGTGACAAGTATACATCTCGTGATAACTACGAAAGCTTTTCCTGAAGCTCTAAAACTCACTAACAGTCCTTAGCCGTCTTATAACGTATCTCGATTAATTTGGCCCATGTAACGTAAGGTTATTGGTACGTAATAGGCCACGACAGTGCACATGGCAGCATGTGTATACATACTAAATTTCTTAAAGCATGGTATACTTATTCCAATAGTTTCTGCACTATGAGTTGAATAAGTAATATATATATATATAGATCGTGGTATATGCGAGACAACTTACAACTTACAAAAAGCTATTGCCTCATGGGTCGTACATGCCATCCTAGAGAGGATATGTATTCTCGAAGCTCTCATTTCAACTACATACGTATAGTGCTCTCGTAAGTTCCCGATGAACATGCATCGAGAACGCTACGAGAATACGTATGGCCTCGTAGTGCATATAATATGAAAGCTTTGAGAAACCACACCCTGAATAGCAATTGGCGTCAGTTCCTGCTAGGATAGCACAATAACCGAATGTGCTGTAGGCCCCGATTTACGTCAAAACTATAGTTCAACCATTTCCTGAAGCGCAGGCCGGATGCCGAGTTTATGAAACGTTTTCCCGAATCATGATTTAACGATCAACTCAAAGTTTTGTTCACAAATATCCATGTACATTTTGAGCTTGGGCATGCATTCGTACACACACGTTTCGTAATCTCACAATTATATTCCAACAACAAAAATATGGGTTAGATGTTCTGTTCCAGAACGATATTCAACATCGTAACAGTATCCTGGCAGAAGACCTGGGTATCGTTTCTCGAAAGCTCTCATATCTACTAAGAAACCATAAGGACTCTAATACAGGGGGACCGTGCACATACGAGAGCGCTATAGTCCTATTGTGGATATGAAAGCTTCGAGAAACGATACACTGATGTTTTGTCTGGGTCTGCGTCAGTTTCTGCTTGTATGATAAAACAGACAGGACGTACGCCCCGATTTATACAGTTCGACTATTTCCTGAAGCGCGGTGTCTACGTGTGACGTACCTGTGCACGGTGCCGTTCAGCATGTAGTCCACGTAACCGCTCCAAGCTTTAGCTGCCACGGCCGCCCCCAGCACGTGCTCCAGGAGGAGATTCCAGCCCGTGATGAACGCGCACAGCTCCCCGAATGTAGAGTAGCTATACACGTAGGACGTCCCCGCACGTGGAAAACGTGAAGCCAGTTCCGCATGGCAGACACCTGTCAATCAAAGTGAACACAATATATATATATATATATATATACTATATTTTTAGTGATTTCCGGAAATCCTGAAGTATAGATTCACCCTAAAAACACGGTCCTGAAATGAAACAGACCTCAAAACTATAGTTTGTGGGGTTTTTTTGCTCTTTTTTTTTTTATTGTTTTATGTTTTGTTAGGATGTAGGGGTGTGGTGGTGGTGATGGTGGATGAGGGGTGGGGTGTATATTAAGATTTGCTTTCAAGATCCATTCACGTATATCACGGATTGTCAGTTTAGGGCAGCTGCAAACCCGCAATATCTGTAGCGCTGTATGTTGCAGAAATTCTGTGAGTACCGGCTGGTACTTGTACCAAGGATGAACTCTGTATCGCCACGGTATAGACAGCCCAACCCCATGCATACATACTATACTCTGAAAGGTATAGTCATTGACAAATCAATGACGGTTTGACCAACTGTTTCAGGGGAATTAAAAATATGTAACCATGACATACTAAAAGTCTGGAGGTTGTATAAGCTTGGAGGATAGACGCAACTGCACTTGTGGAGTGAGTGACAGATACAGTGTATCCGGAAGTTGATTCATACAATCCTAGTGGTAGAAGTAGTAGTAGTAGTAGTAGTAGTAGTAGTAGTAGTATAAGTAGTAGTAGTATAAGTAGTAGTAGTAGTAGTTGTAGTGCTACAGGATTACCATTCACATGACTGTTCAATCCTATCGGGTACTCATTACTAGTATAGGCTGGGTGCACAGCAATCTAATTAAACTTATATCGAAAGTATCGCTTCAAATATTACTGATATACGTCAGAATATATTTGAAGCGATATTTTGTATCTAATTTTAATTAGATTGGTGCACAGGGGAATTATATCATGCTATAGTATGTACTAATTGCACTGTATGCACACATAAACATATATTGTAGCAAATGCACGCAGCAACGGAATTAATATAGTAAGTATTGTTTCATTGCTTCATAATACGTCACTGGCAGCATCCTAGATGGAAGTAGTACGTACGGTACTACCTTTGATCTACTACCAACGTACATGTGAACTGGCCATATGCCTGGCACCTATGTGATGCATTATTAGCTTATTTGACCTATATAGCGTGCTCCTTTAGTAGGACACTGTTTCCTTACAGGATTTCCAGTGGCGATATATCGCGTGTCTGTACTACCTTGAAGAACCGGAATTTGATAGCCCGTGCTGGCAAGGGATACTTATAAAACGACGTAATATGGGGGATAGAGACTACTGTAACTACGGGTATATATCACATTAATGAAACGGATATTTGAATCGGCAGGCTGGATGCCCTGAAACAATGGTGGGGAAACAATTGTCCAGGACACGCCATTGTTCGCGTGCGTGAATATAGAGGCAATCAACAAACTTGGACAGCAATAATTAATGAATTACATATGCATGTATTCAATATCATGTACGCCAGAGTATAGTAATGTCGGATTATTATATGGGCCTGTGTGTGTGTGTTATGGGCACTTTAATATAGAACAATACCGTGCATATTCTCTTCAACACGTGATGTGGAATGCAATACATGCTACGCCTCAAAGAACAGCCTATTACTGTCAATGTATGGACGTTCGTAATGTCATTTCTATTCAGTGTAGACATGCATGCCGTTCGTTAGACTACAGGGAGCAATGTTGGGCTTTATTGCTATGATTTCCTCAGGAGTTTGCGTGTTTTTAAGCGATACGTTATTTTCTTGAAACGAACAACCACGAACACTGCGCATATATTAACACGTATCAAACATCTAGGTTGTCAGTACAAATGAGACAACTGTGATATAAACTGTGCTTTAATTGATATATCTAGAATCACCTGCCACCCACATGCACTAAACGGTTCTATACAAAAGATAGAAAAACGGATGCCAAGTAGACATTAGAGTGAGTAAGTCTTGTCTGGGTCATTTCCGGTGCCAGGAAGAATGTCGACGGTTGTCATGAATGATGTCTGAATCGTGACGTTTTCATGTGAGGTCATAATGGGATATCGTCAAATGTGTAGCGCATTTAGGTGTTTAACCGGTTTATGTCATCGGATATTGAATGAATCTCGGGATATCTCGTGTCAACTTACGATCCCAATAGATGGGAGTTTCGAGGATGACCCAAACATTGTAGTTGTTGTGTCCTTGCCCACGCAATATGATAAGTTTACGATTAATCATGATCAGGTCTGTCTCAGATATTCATGAATTTATCATGACATCTCAAACAATGCTGTCATAGTCATGCCGTAACTAGCTTTTAACAACTAGTTGGGCTAAATACTAAAATAGTAGTTTTGTATTAATGTAGGCCTATTACCTTAGTGGACCACGTTTCTCAGAAAACATGTAGTTGTAATTGATTGTAATGAAGATTTTAGAGATCCGCTTTAAGTTAATTATGATTGCATGACATACTTGTATCGCTACAATTGTTTTGGAAACTACAGGTAGGCCTATATAATTGGAAACTACCAGTATCCAACGATACAAGAGCTCCGTGCAATGAACTAACACTCGTAGCGGATCCTTAAAGGTTATAAAGCACTACATTATTTGAATTTGCCGCCAGACGGATGTACGTAAGTCAGTACGGCATAGATGGGATTTCTGGCCCTGGAGTGGTTGTAAATGGTATTTTCCACTGTATTTGACAAGTATAGTCCCTAGCCGATTAACAACACTAAATGTGAACTATATGAGAACCTAATTTGTTATTTTCGTGTGGTCTTTATGATAGTTGAAATTTACCTAATGCATTCATTCCGAACATACGATGACGTCATGCCTATTCCTGTGAAACGTAAACAAGCAAGTTGACATGTGTTTTTTCTTTGATTTCTACATTACTGGGGAACTGAACTTTGCAATGTAGGTTGTTTTGTGGTATATGAATCACTGAATCAGTAGTTATGCATAAATACGTTAACACTGTCGTCTATGGGGTATTAATTGGTGGTTTATAACCCACACTCACTTGTAGCTGCACTTGTTCTGAGCAACGGTGCACTACAAAGTAACATGTCATAGTTTCGCCAAGTTTTTGCTTTTATGATTATCGACGTAATGGAGTCTTCACATTCTACAGTTATATAATCTGCCGCAGGAAGACGGAATAGGGTGTGCTCCTATTTCAGAAAGGAATTCTGACAACCTTGGACGCGGACGGATCTCCATCTGCAGGACCGCGGGCATCCTGTAGTAGCATCTTCCGCCAACACATCATCGGCACTGCCGTTCTTACACTACTTGCCCTTATCTGACCTCAGCCACGGTGTCTGACCGCTGTACAATCTGGATGTGACACTTTTTGACACATTCAATATTTTCGCGATATTGGCTGGCATAATGAGGAAGGCCAATACCTCTGTTTATTGATCTCGGCTTGATATTGCTTGTTTGTTTGGAAGACAGTGATGAAGGTATGACGCTGAGCAAAACCAACATTGACATGAACATTTACGTATTAATACGTGTGGGTTGATTCCGAGTATGCACGTATTCAAATCAATAAACATTCAACATTACTTATTATCTTGCCGCAGCCAAATCATCCTTACATAAATCTCGAGTAGCATAATTATAATTACTGTGTAAACCTGTCAATACTACTGCACCAACGAGAGTTGCACTTAGCAATATGTTTCCGCAACAATCGAATGACGCATATTAGGCAATAATTTGCAACAGGATGTTCGATATTTGAAGAAAGAAAACACATATTCTAATAAAATGCACAAATGTTCCGGTATTCTACATCGACTTTGAATTGTTTCGAACGTGGAACACTGTGTATATTCGGAAAAGAAAACGGGATTATTCATACGCAATGCAACTTATTGATTCTCAGTATTTACTGATACTCTTAGGAGCTCTATATATGTACAGGCGGTGTATACTGGTAGGTAATCTATTCTAGCAGAGTACATGACAAACGAAAACATCTTCCTACGGGGCATATAGTTTGTAATGCGTAAGAAATCAGTCGATACTTCTTGCACGACTACGTCTTGAAGCATGTATTGCCCATACAAATAAATGAGAGACGAAAATAACAGAAACTGACTAGTGGCAGCTGTAATGTATTGGGAAGCAACTGTGAGGATTGGTGAAAATGATTGTCAGATATTATTGTCAGATTCAGACTCTGCTGACAGTATTCAGTAACGTCAGATAGTGTCAGACACATGTACAACGCGTCAATGGTAGAAGAGAACTAACATCTTGACACTCGGTTAGCTTCATCCAGGGAGGAATTATGAAAACACTGTATTCTTGTTAATGGCTGTGTAGGTTATTATTAAGACGTCGTGCCATGTTCCTTCACACACACCATTATCATATCACTGGCGACCGAGACTCGACGTTATCCTCTAATGTTTATGTCTTTTTGTTGACGCGAATATTGTATACTAACTCACGTATAGTCCGGAAGTGACGTCTGTCATCACGTGACATCACGAAAGCTGCGGTTTAAATTATGTCCAGTTGTGCATCTTGCAAACAAGTTGTATTGTATAGTGTCGCTTAGCATGCGACGTCAACGCTAGCAATACATAAACTGTCCAATAAGGAAGGCTAATTACAGAAACCTTCGTTAAGCCGTTCGTGTCTTGCTGTATAACTGTCATCTGGCAGTTTGTACAAAGACATACTTTTACCAGTCATTTGTACAACAGATAAATAACACACTAATGCACACACTCCATCTAAAGGCATTGTTTAATCAATGGATTGGCAACTCATAAAGTCTTCAGCATGGATGATATATTGTAATCTCATTTTATCACCGATAAATTACATGAAGTATGTAGTCGTTGGTAATTGCAATCGAGCTAGGATCATGATTAATGAGTTCCGACATCAAAATGTTTCTGCATGCATGGATGTTTTGACGTCGTTGTGCGCATGACCACCATGCGTGGACTAGTTACAAGTATTCGCTAAATGTGAACTAGAGCAGTCCAGGTTGACGCGTCCAAGCAATGCAATATTCTCATAACAGTTTCCTTACGCTCTATCAGCGATTTTTCTCATTGAAGTTCCTCTATAAATATTAGTCGCCGCTGTGCCAAGTCTTGCGAGTAATCTCCCCTGAATGCACCGTCCTAGCGGACATCTAAACCGAGCAAAACATCATGCACCAAAAGTATCGTTGTATAACTTTGGTCTCCGGGATGAGCATTGAATCATACACAATTCACGCCTTGGGCGAGAGTCTGGACTGACATTGATTTCGCACCACACAGGACACTTCCCTTAGCTGGCGAACGAAGACCTTTGGGAATATAACCTAGTTCTGCCTTAACCCGTGTAAAACGAATCAACACCTCAATTTTTAAAGCATATCAGGGGTGGGAAAACTGGTGTCGCATTAGATTGCGTCTGGTAATGTCTACGACACGACACACGTGTCGGGAAGGAAACATGATTCTCAGGCCACCTGGGACGTTCTCGGCGTCGTACTTGGGTCAATAAAAGAGGTTTTCTGCGATTTCGTTTTTTAGGGGGAAAGCTTATTTGATCTTCGATAGAATTACCTCACTAGATCGCTTCTGACAAGGGGAGAATCAGGATCGATTGAGTGCGATTCTGTTATAGCGCTGCCTTGAAGGCGAGTCTACCACGGGAAGACAAGCTATACAAGTAACGCAATACGTGTATGTGTACACCAACCGATGTAATAGTTGGTTTCATATTGTGGTAGCCTTTCCTCATACACGTCCCTGAGGGTAGTAAGAAGGTGCCGTAAGAAGCGAAAGATTGCCAAACATTATGTATATTTTAAAATAATTATTACTAAATAGTTAGTCAATTGTCACTGCATTGTCACTGAGATATATATATATACATTATATATGAGAGAGAGAGAGAGAGAGAGAGAGACGCAAATGGGGAGGGCAGATTGACAGATATAGAGCTAGAAAGAGCGCGAGCGAGTCAAAGAGACAGACATATCGTTACCTGAGAACCACGTTGTTCTATTTACACCTTTCGAAAAAGAAATAGTTAGGTTTATTTCCCAAGGGTCTCTAATCAAAATGCCAATTGCAAATATATTTGTTCTATCTCCACTTTGGACATAGAACAACCTGGTTCTCTGCTGACGTTACACAAAGAAGGAGAAACGTAAAGTGAAATACTAGTATATATAGAGAGGTGGAAGTGTATGGCTCTGTATTTTACGCCGCATACCTACCGGGTATATGACGTATACTAGATTTAACCATTCGAATACACATTGAATGTAAAACACATGTATCGGAGTCTTGGATATCATGGACACGTAATAAAAGTATACGTTCCACCGGGTTCACGTCCAACGTTCTCACGTCCAATGTCATTACAATTAACTACCATGTCCAGGCTGTATGCCTCTCTACGAGGGCGGGAATTAGTAAAGGACATGGATCACACCTTTCAGTCACAATCGACCACCACACGTTGTAACTATTCGTCCCTCCTGACCCTCTAAAGGTCCTCACACACCAGCGACAACAACAACAGATTCTATCGAAATTTGTCGTTGCGAATTTCGCTCTATTTGGTTTGAAAGTATATAGATAAATTATAAGGTTTTATATATCACAGAACGTATTATATCCGGGTTTGTTGCCACTAATATCGCCTTCGGTGTGCAAGGACATTTACTCGGTAAAGGGCACGGACTTAGATTCACGTCATTATCCAAAGTTGACGTCCAGTTGCCGAGCGAGACCAACTTGAATTGTGATTTAGAAATCATAGCAATAAACAACAATAAAACTGTCCCATTCATACTGATAAATAAGCGTATAAATGGTCAATTGGTGTCAGTGAATATCGATAATATGATTACCGTTGGTATCGATTACTCATTGAGAATTGTATTGTTCTAATATTGAGAAATAAAGCATTATTATGCTGCTCCGTCTGACTCCTGTAAGTGCCAATGTTAGCGTGTAAATATAGAATACTTTAGTCCAATGCATCTCCGTATAAGGCATTGGCGATGTTGCGTACCGTGACCTGTTCATTTGAGGTTATTTTCATGGTATTATAGGTTAGAGAATATAAGCAACCTGACATACGAGGTGAATACGCTTAGTGGAGTAACTAAGTGACTAAATTGTGCACTTTACGGTGAAAGCATGAAACTCGGTAGACGAATTATTCACCCCAGTACAAGAAATAATGGATATGGGGCCAAACGAAATTGTCCAATATATTCGCCAAATCCAAGATTATTTTGGACTTTTTAAAGCAGCATACAGCTGTGGACCAAATATTATTAATGTTACAAATATATGCTAGCGGACACGAAGTGCACGATACGTGTGGTGCAAGTGCGTCAATGGTACCCAAGCGAAAGTCAACGTTATCCACAGGTACATACATAGCGTTGCTGACCACACAACAATCACGCCTAGGTCCTAATCAGAATCGCCATTCCAACAGAGTATTAACAGGAATTGTAGACAATAGATGAATGGATTGAGTGAGGACTAATCGCCAATTCCTCTAGGAATTACTCGGATAATTCGAGGACTGCAAACATTCATTGTTTGTTTACAGACGAGTTTGATGAAACGGTTTCGATTTTGTGCCGCCAAGTGCCAACCGCGTTGCAATAAATAAACTATTGTTAGATCAATTACATACTTCCGGTGCCAAAGTTTACTAATGGTATACCTAATTACTCAGTATGGTTGCGGGTGGTTTCTGCATCCGGTTATGCCAGGAACACATCTGTCTAAATATGATATCAGTTTTTCTTTGTAGAATAACGCCTTCTATCCAAGTGATTGTACATATTATATCGAATTTCATAATCCTAATTGTGCGATTGATAATGGTACGATGTCATATAGTGCTTAACATGTGTCTAAAGTAGGTCTACGTCATAACACTACATGCCTATTCATTCCTCGTTATGATATCATATATGGACGTCATGAAATTACATTTGGGGCTCAACTCATGACGTTTTATGAACAACATTCGGAGTACTCACAAAAGTTTCATAATCTCGGGGCCTGAAATGCAATCATTATTATTATTATTATTATTATTATTATTATTATTATTATTATGACTACACCTAACCACCGTCAAATATATACTTAGTCATAATGGCCTGGGTTTCGAGGATGATGAGTCATATTCACATCAAATATCCTATGAACTCATGACATCACATGTCTGTCTTATAACTGTTATTATTGTATTATTATTCAGATGCCCACGATGGCATTGCTATTTCATGTATCATATGCTCTCCCTTACTAGACTAGAGCTTCTAAAACACACATTTTCTTTATACTCGCTTTGTAGGGAGACTGCTTTGGCGGATCTTTATTATCACGTGTTCTATGAAAACAAAAGCTGGCGTCGCTAAGAAAAATGTAATTAGCTACACATGTTTACTTTCCTTTAACCCGAGTCCGTTTGCTACCTCTCTCCGGAACAAGAATTACTTAATATCACCATTCGCATTGATTTATTCAAAGGAGGGAAAAAACATCTACAAATACGAGTCTATCAGTGGATGTATGACTGAGGGCCCTCCAGGAAATGTAAACAACAGCATTCAGTGCTTTGGAAGCAGTGGAACTTGAGAAAAAGACGAATTTAATTCAGACTGTAGATGTTAACTACACAGAAAGCGTAGAGCTCTAGCACTTACGAGTGGAAGAACGACTTCTAGCTTTGAGGCTCTGCCATCTTACGGTGTTTCACGACAGATGATTACCCTCTACAGGCACCATTGACTCGGCCCAGCTGACAAAGTGCTAAGCATCTCTCGGAGTGACGAGAAAAGTCGAGATGTAATCAATACGAAAGTGCAACTCAACAATGTTAGATATGCTAAGCAAAATGTCAAGGGGCAGTTTTTGTTTAGTCTTCACGTAAACGTAGCCAATTTCTACCCACTTGTATGGATGTTGACTGCTCAGTATCAAGCTTCGGTAGACTCGCCGTCTGGTGTCATGTTATATGTTGTAGGATCCGGAGTTATATAGTCTACCTCTGGGAATGGTTTTGATACAACCCCGATCCTAGCCTTGTTAGTACAATACAAGCCCTGTTAGCTAAGATATCCTAGACTTGTTAGATAAAGTATAATACAAGCCCTGTTAGCTAAGACCGATCCTAGTCGTATTAGATAAAGTACAAACTGCCTTCGGCAACCTGACTGTGAAGACCTCACCATGAACAATGATGAATGTTTATCTATAGAATATTGACTTGGTGCTGATTCAGAACAATTCATAACACATAGTGATCTAATCAAAAGCTGTGTTTACTCGCAGGAGTAACGTGTGTTTCTGACATGGTTTTCAATATTAGGATTATTGAACAATGTCTGGCGAACTTCCAGTACAGTATGTTCGAATATGTTACAAGTACGTTCGTAGATTAGGTAAATGCTTGCACGTTAAAGATACGGGGGAACTTAGTAGATGTGTGTTAATGCTGTACGTTAAAGATACGGGGGAACTTAGTAGATGTTTGTTAATTATGTACGTTAAAGATACGGGGGAACTTAGTAGATGTGTGTTAATGCTGTACGTTAAAGACACGGGGGAACTTAGTGGATGTGTGTTAATGCTGTACGTTAAAGATACGGGGGAACTTAGTAGATGTGTGTTAATGCTGTACGTTAAAGACACGGGGGAACTTAGTAGATGTTTGGTAATGATGTACGTTAAAGATACGGGGGAACTTAGTAGATGTTTGTTAATGATGTACGTTAAAGATACGGGGGAACTTAGTAGATGTGTGTTAATGATGTACGTTAAAGACACGGGGGAACTTAGTAGATTTTGTTAATGATGTACGTTAAAGATACGCGGGAACTTAGTGGATGTGTGTTAATGCTGTACGTTAAAGACACGGGGGAACTTAGTAGATGTTTGTTAATTATGTACGTTAAAGACACGGGGGAACTTAGTAGATATTTGTTAATGATGTACGTTAAAGACACGGGGGAACTTAGTATATGTTTGTTAATGATGTACGTTAAAGATACGGGGGAACTTAGTAGATGTTTGTTAATGATGTACGTTAAAGACACGGGGGAACTTAGTATATGTTTGTTAATGCTGTACGTTAAAGACACGGGGGGACTTAGTAGCTGTTTGTTAATGCTGTACGTTCGTAGATTAGCTAAATGCTTGGACGCTAACATGGACATATCATCGGACGAGGAGCTCCTGCAGTGCTATACATCAGGGTTTCATGAAATTAAATTACAAAACCCCTTTGAGTACGAGTTCATGCTCAACTCAATGAACGGCAGAAGAACCAAGGTCATGTTTTCTTTGACAACGTGGTGTTTACCTGAAAGTAGGGCGGACACTCCGCCCACCAGCACGGACAGGACAGCTGAAGGTCCTGCCTCTGCTCTAGCTATGTACGCCGACAGGACATATACTCCTAGCCCTGCACTGCTGCCTGTGCCTGTAACATACATATAATAGTATTACACAGTGGCGTGTTATTAATAATAATAGTAATACTAATGATAATAGTAATAATTACTAGTACTACTACTACTACTACTACTACTACTACTACTACTACTACTACTATTACTACTACTACTACTACTACTACTATTA
>JAUTBV010159132.1:0-46158 GCA_032361325.1 Lepetodrilus fucensis | reverse complement strand
CCTGGGAAAACAGGGCGCTGATACTGTGCGGACACTAAGAAAAGGCAATAGGAACTCCAAAAGGCCCTGGGCGGCTCCATCCCGTCTCAGCGTTGGGACGGGTGGCGACGATGAATGACCTGGGGAAGCCGACTCCGGTAACTCGACTCGGTTCACTGCGAACCATTGGGGCGGTCGCTACTGGCGGTTTGTACCTTCTGTACATGGTGTTAAACTCCACGTCCTACGCCGATCGGTCCGGTGCAGTCCGCGTCGGGACCAGGAATGGTCGACCTGATCAACTCTGCGATCTGCCCAGGCGTCGGGCCACCATCAGATTGATACTTGCGGGCAGGCGGGACTGATAAGGCTTGGCAGAGGTCCTCTTGATGAACTCGGACCAGCACCGCGTCACGGGTTGAGCGGTCGAAGCGCTCGACGACGATCACGCTCTCATCATGGAACGTCTCGATACGAGTCTTCGCTGACGGGAGGCCAAGTGCCCGCGCCGCGGCAAGGCACAGGTGCTCGTTGAAGTTTTGCACCTCGAACCCGGCCATTGCAGGTTTGAGAATATGCGTAGTCGGAACCGAACCGGTCGGTACTCCCCACCGCCCGCTGTCTCGGTGGCACGCGTCGGCACTTCCCTTCCGATCGGCACTTCCCTTTCCATCGACATAGTGCAGCGCCGTCTTTGCTTGGGCTCCACCGGGACTGAACTGGCCGGTGAAACCGGGTCCGAGCCAACTGGTCGAATCCGACCGAAGCGTCCGCAGCCGTCAAGCAACCTCGGCCTCGGTGAGCCAGGTGATCTCGCCGGTTCGTCTCATGAGATCGTCGGCATCGTCGGCTGGACAGAACTGCACCGCTCCGGCACAGTCGTGACCGATCTGGGTGCCAAGCAACGAGAACGGTGATGCCACCGAGACACCGAAGTTTCAACCTCAGCGGGCAAGCACGTCAGCGTTGTCGGGCAGGAGGCCCCACAACCAGGGTGTGAGACGAGCGTCGCCCTATACCTCCTGGGTGGGTGGCATTGACACCGACAACAACTTCTTCTACGAGATGGTCCAACCGCTGTCATGCACAAACGGTTGGACCGGAGTATTCACGAGCAAGAGATCCTCTTGTCCGTTGATGCCATTGTCGTTGTCTTGGTTGGAACCCAACGGATTCGCAGTCCGGATGGGCAAACAGTAAAGGTCGAGGCCAACGAACTCGTACACCTGCTGCCGAGGGGGCTCTATGCCGTCTCCGAGTGTCGCTGACTACGCCGCCCTCACCGGAAGAAGTACGTCAGCTTTCGTTCGAGACTTTCGACGGCTGTTTGGTGTATCGCCAAAGACCTGGCTCATCGAACAACGGCTCACCAAGGCTAGAAACCTCCTAGCCCAGACCGACCTACGGGTCATTGATGTTGCCATAGAAGTTGGCTACGGGAATGTCTCCCATTTCGCTCGGGCCTATCAAGCTCGATTCGGCTACCCGCCTTCGGCCACACCCCGGAGCCAGTGACGCAAAACGCGCGCCGATGACCGGATTAGAAGGAGGACCCCACTCCGGGTCACTCTGAGGGCTGGCGTTGGCGTATCCAACGCTAGTCCTCTTCTTGGAAGGGAAGTGTTTCCGCTGGCCCCGCTAGCAGTACGGTCATCTCCTCGATTCCGACCACGGGCCCAGCCGGATCGGACACCAAGGTGACTTGGAGACCTTCCGCCGGGTCAAGGCCAGCGGGTAACCGAACTTCGTAGTTCTCAGACTTCGGCTCCGAAACATCGACAACCCGTTCACGGGAATCGAAATCACGAACCATCAGCACACCGGTCCCATCACCGACCGTTCGTAGCCGGAATCGTACGACAACCTCATCACCGGGCTTCACACCAATCAACGGAATAGAAACAGTGGCCCCCGAAGAAGGAATCTCACGACCCCATTCCTCGGCTTCGCCCCAACCATCAACCATCACCGAGTCTGAGTCGCCCTCTTGTCCAAACGTCACGGGATCAGATACCAGGGGGAAGAACGGTGCCACCGCGCCAGCATCAAGATCGGCCCACTGCTCGGTACACACCAGCAGTCGTTCATTGTCGCGGCAACGATGCCGATCATCCAGCAGAACACCAGGGTCCAGTCGGTCCGGAAAAGCCAGAACGCGCAGTTCACCCAACGCCAACTCCCCAGTGTCGCTAGTGCACTCCGACCCTAGGGGAAGCCGTGCGGTGTACACCGTGTCAATTGGAACACCCCGCTCGGCCGCTAGCGAGGTTGTATCCAAGAGGGCCCATTGATCGTCCGGACCATCCACACAGTAGAAGTTAGGCGACACCCCAACCTCGGTTGAGTTACCAATAGCAGTCCCAAGGACCTCAAAGCCAGCCATATCGACCGAGTCAACCATCGTGGCAGCCGCCTCAACGCGGACTGGCTCGGTGTCAACAATCTGCACTGCTGCTGCCACTGCCAACGGAATGAGGATCAGCTTCGACGACGAGCGGGCAACAACAGCCACCGACCCCAGAACAAGCAGGAGGCCAACCGGCCACCACAAACGCCCGGAGGCACGAACGGTCGAAAGCGGAGTTAGCAATCGCGATCCCAGAAGCCAGATCGCCGCGCCACCCACATAGCAAAGCCCGGCTACCACGGTCATTTCGATGGTGGCTGTTCGAGACGGTCGACGAATCAGCCAGAGAGCCCCAAGCACCAAACTCACGGCACCAACAACACCCGCGATCAGTGCCGGCTTGTCGGCAAGCGAACCAAGGTTGAATACTCCGTCGCGCCCGTAAGTGATCCGTTGACTGATCGCCATCAAAGTCAGCATCAGCATCGAGACCAAGAGACCAAGCGAGCGACGTGGTAGGCCGCGATCCCCCCACATTATGAGGACCATGGCAGTCACCAAGAGGCCGACCGCTCCAAGACCTAGCCAGTTGAAGGCCTCCCAACCTCCCGGTTGGCCAGCGGAGAGAACCAATTCCTCGCCGGGGAGAATCCCGGAAAGCTGGGGATATATCGGTGCAAGCAAGTTCAACCCGTAGTCGCCGTAGCCGGTAGCTCCCCCATGGGTGCCCACGTAGCCGCCAAGGTAAAGCACTGAAAGCAGGACAACGGTCGAACCCTCAGCAGCAACAGCAATCTGGCGAAGGGTGAGCCGGCCACTTCGCCAATGATCAACGAACACCCCAGCGACAAGCGGAGTGATCATGATCAGCAAGTACGGATGAATAAGCAAGGCGATAACCAGCGACACACCGGTCGCCACTTGCCAGCGACCAGGTGTGGTTGAACCAATACCACTGCCTTCAGGAACACTGCCTTCAGGAACACTGCCTGTTCCCAAGGATTCGGGGATGCCTCCAGAGGCAAAGGCTGCGGCCAGGGCGAAGAGTAAGATGAAGTGGGCGTCCAACGCCGGGTGGATCCCACGGTAGACAAAAGCGGGGAACGTTACGGCCAGGATCGCACCTGCCACCAACGCATCGCGCCGCTTCACTCCCACGGACCTCAAGAGGGTCACCCCGGCAACGCCCTGGAGGCTGTAGATCAGGAGAAACCAGGACGGGAAGTAGTTGACATCCGGTCCAATCAGAGGCCGAGCCAGCTTGGCTCCTAGTGCCATCAAAGGGATACTGTCGGTGAAAATTATGTTCGTTCCCTGCGGTACGTTCAGATCATCGGTATGCAGGGGCGGCCAATGCCAATCGTCGGCCAGGTAGTAGCGCATGCCTACTACCCCAGTGCCACGATCACCACTGGGGAGTCGCCAGACTTCACTGCCGGCATCGAGGAATCCTTCGGGGACCACGGCCAATAGCGCGATGATCCCAACACCAACGGCTATAACCCAAACACCAATATCGAGGAGCCACGGAACAAGCGGGCGCTTCGAGCTCTGTTCGCCGAACACCTGGGTTGCCAACACTCCAAAGCGCATCAAGGGAATCGCTATGACCGCCACCAGCAAGGAGGTGCGCTCAGCGGCTCCCATAGACCGAAGGAACCACAACACCCATTGGGACAGGGCCAACGTGAGCGCCGATACAACCAGGAATCGGATCAGCGCATCCCCGTGGTCAGCCTCTGAACGGAAGGTGAATCGGTAGTTTCCGATATAGGTAACTCCCAGCGCGGCGACGAAGCCGATGGTGTTAGCCAGGACGCCTCCCACCATGCTCACCAGCAGCCAGGCAATCGTCCCGTGCAAGGCCGTGGCCGCCAGTCCGACGACGATGAAAGTCAGGAAGCGGCGGACCCAGTCGCCAGAGCGACCGGTCTTAGCTTCGGATTCGGCATCAGTCTTGACTTCGATGGTGTCCCCAACGGTCTCTGTCAAGCTCATGGGCGGTGTCCCAACACGACAACGCTCAACCCACCGAGTCGGTTCCAACTCTGTATTCGCGTTTCCATCGTTGACATGCCCTTGAGAACTCCGTTCAGAACTGGTGAATAGACCTTGAGTTTTGAAGCTGGCTTCTGGTCTGAACTTCTTCGTTCTAGGAGACGTTGTGTAGCCGCTGCCGGAAAGACGAGACCGAAGAAATAGTGCCCGCTGTCGACAACCAGGCCTGCCCGTTCGAACAAGGCTTCGACCTCTGGGAGGGTGTAGCGGCGTACGTGCCCAAGGAAGTCGTCATGCCCACTCCACAACCATTTAAACGCTGGCACGGTGACAAAGACATGTCCCCCGGGAGCTACCCGCTCCATCGTGGCACGCAACAGGCCAGTGTCATCCTCAACGTGTTCACAAACATCCATAAGTACTGCGAGATCGACTCCGGTCAGGGCGTCATTAAGGTCACGCCTCTGGCGCAGGAGCTTCCCACCAGCAACCACTTCTTCTCCATCGGATTCATAGGAGGTGTCAACACAATCGATCTGCCGGATATCACGGTGTTCCAGCAAGTAGCGCGCAAAGAAGCCGGACCCCGATCCAATATCTAGCGCGCTCGACACATCAAGGCCCTCGAGCGCTCGCTCCATGGCCTTCGCCTTGCTTTGGTAGTACCAGTGATCCCCGATCTTGTCTCCGAGGATCTCTTCTTCTTTCAGGTCCACGACGCAACTTTCGGTTTCGGTGTCAGCGGTGACTTCGAAGACCGCTGGCTGGCCTGTCGGGAGAGAGGATCGCCGTCATCTCGATCAACATCAGATGCCTCATAGACACCCTCCAAGAGATACAGGGGCCGCTGCTTAGACTCGGTCAACACGCGGGCCAGGTATTCACCAATGAGTCCGAGCGACATTAGTTGCATCGCTCCCAGGAAGAGGATCACCAGGATCAGCGAGGCATAGCCGGGGACATCACCCAAATTGCCGGTCAGGGCCAGGGCGAGAATGATGAGTCCGTAGACGCTACATCCGGTAGCAATCAACATGCCGATGTAGGTCCAGACCCGAAGTGGTGCGGTCGAAAAGCTAGTGATTCCATCAAGAGCGAAGTTCCACAAACGCCACGGCGTCCAGTTGGATGACCCGCTGGAGCGCTCCGGCCTTTCAAACTCAACACCGATCGAGGGGAACCCAACCCAAGCGAAGAGCCCCTTCATGAAGCGGTTTCGTTCCTCCATAGCCAAAATGGCATCAACCACCCGCCGGTCCATAAGCCGGAAGTCGCCCACATTTTTTGGGATTGGAGTTGGGGCCAAGGCGTTGAAGATCCGATAGAACCAGCGAGCGCTCAAACGTTTCATCATGGAGTCACTGGCTCGATCACTGCGAATCCCGTAGACGACGTCGTAACCGGCTCGCCAATTCACCAGGAAGGGTTCGAGGAGTTCCGGCGGATCCTGGAGGTCAACATCAATGGGGACAACAATGTCTCCCTTGCTCGCCTCAAGACCTGCGGTCAGGGCGGCTTCCTTCCCAAAGTTTCGTGAAAGATTGAGAATACGAATGCGATCATCTTGGGTTTGGAGAGCAAAAAGAGCCGTCAGCGTGCCATCGGTACTGCCGTCATTGATGAAGACAAATTCGGTACGAACTCCCGCCGCGGTAGCCACCGGCCCGACAGACTCGACAAACGTTGCCACCGTTGTCTCTTCGTTAAACACGGGTACAACGAACGACACCAATGGATCGGCTGGCCTGGGGCGCTGCTTCGCCAACAAGGCCTCTTTGTTGGCGCTGTTCATCGTGTCCCATCGGCCTTCACAGCGGACTTCTTAGTCTTCTGGACCTCACATCCGGGGCGAAACCAAGCGGAAACAAGGCCGAAGCAAGCCGGAAACAACGCCTCGGTACGGTTCTGGTATGCAGGTCACAACTATTCGATGGCCCCTTGAAGAGACCCGTCGCCGGAAGCTTGCAAAGGCGAGCCACATCCGCCTGCTCCTGGTTGAGTGCGCCGCTGCCCCTCCGGAGTCCTCCGATCTTCTCGAAGACTGGATCAGGCTCCCCGCCAGAGAAGAGGACATACAGGCTAGAGTGAGAGGACTGAAATCCAGGGCGCGCTCCCTGACGCTCGACCCCGACGACCCGGCGGCCGCCACCAATCAGCCCCGGTTGGAGGCCAATGGAATTCTCCGGATGGGGGACCACTGGGTCAGCTTGACCCCGATCGAGTGCTCGCTGGTTCTGGCCTTTCTCGCCAAGCCTTCCACGGTCATCTCCCGTCAAGCGTTAACGCTTCTTGGCTGGCCCGAGGGGGGAGCCACTCGCAATGCCCTGGACGTTCAAGTTCTTCGTCTTCGACGCCGAATCAAACCACTCAGGCTATCGATCCAAACGGTTCGCTCCCGGGGCTACGTCCTTGAAGTATCGAAAGAAAACTGTCAGCAAGGCGTCGCACGCAAGTAACGATCGGTGAACAAATCAGAAATACTGCCTTTCTAGATTTCCCGTCTGGCCGTTGAACCATCTCCTCGGCCAACCTCACAGGGAGATCTCATGAGAAGAAAGTGGCTCACTGCCGGAGGGCTCACTGCGTTGCTCTTTGGCCTGTTTGCTAGCCCGGCCAGTGCTCAGGGCTATGAGTGGACAACCCAGGACATTCTGGACAACACCTGGCTTCTGATCGCCGCCGTCCTGGTCTTGTTTATGCAGGCCGGATTTGCCCTGGTCGAAGCAGGCATGACCCGATCCAAGAACGCCGCCAACATCATGATTAAAAACATGATGGACATGGCAGTGGCGGGTATCGCCTTCTTCGTCGTTGGGTACGGCTTCGCCTTCGGAACCGATGCGGGCGGCTTCATCGGGACCGACCTGTTCTTCCTCAAGGGAGCCGATGACTATGCCGGTGGCTTCTCGACCGAAACCTTCTTCATCTTCCAAGTGGCCTTCGCTGGAGCGGCGGCCACCATTGCCTCCGGGGCGATGGCTGAGAGAACCAAGTTCTGGACTTACTTCGCCTTCAGTATTGTCATGTCGGCCTTCATCTACCCAGTTGTCGTGCACATGTTCTGGGGTGGCGGACTGATCGCCAGTCTCCAGATCGGGAACGCAAAATTCGGCGACTTCGCTGGCTCGACCATCGTGCATTCCGCCGGAGGCTGGGCTGCCCTCATGGGAGCCCTCATGCTGGGGCCCCGAATTGGCAAGTACGACCGGGACGGGAACCCCCGAGCCCTCCCCGGGCACTCCATCCCCCTGGCCATCACCGGTGTCTTCATCTTGTTCGTTGGCTGGTTTGGATTCAACGGAGGTTCCGAACTAGCCGCCGATGAGTTTGTTCCCGGCATCTTTGTCACAACTTTCCTGGCCGCCTGCGCTGGAGCCCTCGGTTCAACCCTCCTGATTACCGTCATCGCCAAGAAGCCCGACGTTGGCATGGCCGGCAACGGCCTTCTGGCCGGTCTGGTGTCCATCACAGCCGGGACAGGAACCATTACTCCTGTTGGTTCGGTCATGGTTGGTTTCATCGGTGGACTGCTGGTAGTGGTCTCCGTGTTGGCCATTGACCGCCGGGGCATTGATGATCCCGTAGGAGCCGTATCGGTTCACGGTGTCTGTGGAGTGTGGGGTACCTTGGCCGTTGGCCTGTTCGCGGTAAACGGCGACGCCTTTGTCGATGCTGCCTTCCCTCTTGAGGACGGCACCGAATACACGGCCTCCGGGCTCTTCTACGGTGGCGGACTGAATCAGCTGATCGTTCAGCTGATCGGCGTGGTCATCGTTGCCGCCTGGGTCCTGATCAGCACCGGTATTCTCTTCTCGATCCTCAAGGCCACGGTTGGCCTGCGTGTCACGGTTCAAGAAGAGGTCGAAGGCTTGGACATCCACGAACACGGCGCCCTGGGCTACGGCCCGGACAATTCTGTGGCCGCTTGACAGCCCATCACCGGCTCACGCCCGACTCCCAGATACCAACGGATCGACGAAAGAGAAACACCATGGAACTCATCACCGCAGTAATCAAGCCTCACATGCTCGGCGAGGTAAAGGAAGCCCTGGCTGCCATTGGCATCCAGGGAATGACCGTCACCGAGGTGAAGGGCTTTGGTCGACAGGGTGGTCACTCCGAGACGTACCGAGGAGCGGAATACAAGATCGACTTCGTTCCTAAGGTCAAACTGGAGATTGTGGTCGACGGAACCGATACTGTCCGGGCAGTCGAAGCTGTTGCCAGCGCCGCGCAAACCGGCAAAATTGGTGACGGGAAGACCTGGGTGACCCCGGTGTCAAGTCTGCTTCGCATTCGAACCGGAGAGGTCGGCGCCGACGCGGTCTAACCGATTCGGGGACTCACCAGGCGTACTGAGGCGAAAGCCGCTTTCGCGCTTCGTCCATGATCTGGATCTCGAAACGGGCTCCTCCAAAATCGTTGGTCCTTACCAGGGCAAGCCCGCCGTGGGCCTGGGCCACCTCCTTGACAATGGCCAGGCCAAGACCGCTACCACCCACATCACGAACCCTCCCCTCGTCCAAGCGAGTGAATCGATCAAAGACTCGATCACGTTCCTCCTCGGGAACTCCCTGACCATCATCATCAACCCTCAACACCACCACACCGTCCCGGCGACACAGACTCACTTCAATGGTTGAAGTTGCATGGCGATCGGCATTGGCCAACAAGTTCTGCACCAGCCGTCCCAGTTGGCGGGGATCTCCCTCGATCCGTACTGGCTGGACGTTGCGGGTACTAACCGGGTGATCCCAACCCCTGGCAGCCTCTTGACGTACCAGGTCATCAAGGTCCAGCTCGAGACGAGGCCCTCCCGCTCCTTCGCCGCTCACTCGATCCTCATCCAGCCTGGCCAGCAAGATCAGATCGTCCACCAGCGCGCTTAGCCGGGACTGCTCTACCAGAACCGATCTACCGGTCGTGTCCCAGTCGTTGGCGGGATCAGCCAACGCTGCTTCCACCTCGGCGCGGATCACTGCCGCCGGCGTACGAAGCTCGTGGGATAGGTCCGAGACAAATTGTCTCTGGCTGAGGGATGAGCGTTCCAGGCGATCCAACATCTTGTTCATGGTCACCGCCAAATAGGCAATCTCGTCACCGTTGGCTGGCACCGGAACTCGTTCGGAAGAATCGGCACTTCGAATCTGGTCAACCTGGGTGGTGATCTGTGCCACCGGTTGAAGGGCTCGTCGCGCCGCAACATAGGCCATCCCGGCCACCAAGGCCAGCAGCATCGGATTGGCGAACCACAGCACGGTCTTGATTGCCCCCAATGCCTGGTCAATCCCGGCCACCCGGCTTTCTGCCCGGATCGTGAGGCTTTCTCCAAAGACTTCCACGACACGATCCGAAGCCACCAGGCGCCCCTCCGGCGCGGCCGACCGCGTTCCTGCTCCGAAGATCAGGTCGGACAGAATTGACTGATACTGGTCCAGGCGCCTCCGCTCTGACTCTTCCAGAAGCAGGGGCAGATCGGCAGCCCCGATTACCTCGGCTTCCATGATCTGCATGACCAGCTCGAACTCGGCAAGAGTCTCTGGAGACAACTCGGAGAGGAGTAACTCATAGAACTCTGACAGGTGAAGCAGTCCGGTCAGGACTTCTTCTTCGGTCATTCCCTCATAGACAGGGAAGTTTTCGATCGACTCTGAATTTGAGGTTGTGAGTACCTGGAAGCTCTCGATTGAATCTCCGATCAGGGTGCCATCGGCGTTATGGATGGGGATGAGCGCCAGCAAGCCTCCCTCATCCAACTCGTCCAGGCCTTCAGGCTCATCAGCCAGGAGAAGCTCGATGTTTTGGAGAATCTCAACCTGCCGATCCAGTTCCTCGGCATCATCGGCCGTGACTTCGGCCAGCAGACGACCTTCGAACCATTGCACCAGAAACAGAGAAGCAACAAGGAGCACAATGGCGAAGGAGGCGGTAACCAGGATGGCGATACGTACCGGAAGCGAGCGCAGCCTCACGGAGCCAGCCGATAGCCAAGGCCCCGAACAGTATGAATCAGGGGAGAAGAAAACGGCTGATCGATCTTCTTGCGGAGATAGCCAACGTAGACCTCGACCACATTCATTTCTCCGTCAAAGTCCATGCCCCACACATGATCGACCAGGATCTGTTTACTGAGCACATCACCCTTGTTCCGCATCAGTACTTCCAATAGCGATCGCTCCCTTGGGGTGAGGCTGATGTTGGTTCCTGAACGGCGACAGATCTGAGAGGCGGTATCCAACTCCAGGTTGCCAACCCGCAGGGTCGGTGGGCGCACGATGCCACTACGCCGAGCGAGCGCTCGGAGTCGAGCCAACAAGATGATGAAGGAGAACGGCTTGACCAGATAGTCATCGGCCCCCGTCTCCAAGCCTTCGGCTTCGTCGTATTCGCCGTCCTTGGCTGTCAGCATGAGGATCGGGGTCCAGACGTCTCGGGCTCTCATCTCGGCGCACACCCGATAGCCGTTCATGGATGGCAGCATGATGTCGAGGATCATCACGTCATAGGAGCCTTGGATAGCGCGCCACAAGCCGTCCTTGCCATCGTGGCAGACATCAACATCGAAGGACTCAGCGACCAAACGTCGTTCGATGGCTGTCGCAAGTTTGACCTCGTCTTCAACAATCAACACTCTCAAGGTTTCCTCCGCAATAGCAGTTTGGCCTGAACTGCAGTTTGGCCCGGAAAGCAGACAGTTTGACTCAAATAGCTGTGTGGAGAACTGGCTGACCGGGAAACAGTGTGAACCAGCAAGCTGTGAGTTTGCTGAGACTGACTGTGGAGCTTCTCAAGTGGTCTCAGCCTGATCACAGGCTGGTCCTTCATGGTTTGGCATCAACCAAACCGGATGGAGATCAGCCATGTTGACCACCCTTTGGGCTCGAGCCCAACCCAAGCCGAGATCCTACCGACTGGCACCGCTGCTGGTTGGCCTTGGACTTGGCCTATCAGCCTGCGGTTCCGGATCAGGAGACGCCAGCACCGAGATTACTGGTGGCGACGCTACTACAACCACCGAAACCAAACTGGCTGATTCCGGAGTCCCCTCGCTTGAATCAGTGACAACAGCACCAGCTCCCAATACTGACGAAGGATCTAACTCAACCTCTGATCTGCCGGTACTGGACGAGAACAGCTCCGACGACCAGATCTTTGCCGTATGGCAGGGCTGCATGATCGAAGAGGGGATCAGCGATCTTGAGTGAAAGTCCTACGCTGACTTCATTGAAGAGGACCCGGCAACTGGCCTCGAGTATGTCGCCGCCTCACGTGTCTGTGACCAGGTCATCGTCGATGCCTTCGGATCCTTCGAACTTGACCCGGCGGTAAAGGCTGACCTGGCTGACCGGTCGGTACGGCTGGCTGCCTGCGGTCGCGAGTTCCTCGATATCGAGATTCCCGATGACATCCTTTTCCTTGATGAGGACGATCCCCGGATGCTTGCTCTCACCAATCTGGAAACAACGCCGGAACAAGACGAAGCCATCGAGGCCTGCCTGCAAGAAACACTTGGTGACCTGATGGATGATGACGGGAATCTGACTACTGACAAGGAAGAAGGAGACGATCAATGAGCAGTCGGAATCGCGTGCTCACCCTGAGCGTCGTCACTGTTGTGGCCGTTGCCGCATGGTTCGGCCTTTCCAGACTCGACCGGGCAACCCCGGCCTCGGCCCAAGACTCCGGTGATGCTTCAGAAGAGTCTCAGGTCTCTGAACGAACCAGTGCGGTAGAGATCAAAACACTGAGTCGCAAGCAGGAGTTCAACGCCGACCTTGGTTTTGGTAAGACCCGGGACCTGTTCGCCCAAGGCGACGGCACCCTCACCTGGGTTCCAGATATTGGTGTAGAGATCAAACCAGGTGAGGTGGTTTGGGAGATCGACCGGCAGCCCGTCATCTACATGCCCGGTGATCTGCCCATGTACCGCGACTTGTACAAAGGGGTGAAGAAGGGCGACGACATCCTCCAGCTCGAAGAGTTCCTAATAGCCGAAGGTTTTGGGCCCGAAGGCTGGCTTGCCGATGACTCCTTCAACTCTCGAACCCGGGCGGCAGTCAAGGCCTTCCAGAAAGAGCGGGCCATGACCGAGGATGGGCTCCTCGGCCCAGCCAAGATCATGGTTGGTCATGAGCCGCTTCGGGTGGAGACCCGGGCCAACATTGGTGACCTGACCAGCAGCGGTCCTGTCTTGTCGGTTACTGATGCTGATGCCGTTGTCACCCTGACCTCAAGTTCGCGCCAGCTGTCAAACTTCCAGCGGAACCCTGAGGTCTTGATTGTCCTAGGTAATGGCACCGAACTGCCGGCAACACTTGACAAGGTCAAGTCAACACCAGCCGATGAGACTGGAGCATTTGGCTATGAGATCCGTTACCTGGTCAACGCCGCAATCTCTGAAGCTCAGCCGGTGAAGGTCAAGCTGGTCCAGGTTTTGGCTGCCGATGCCTTGACCGTTCCCGTTGATGCCCTAATTGCCCTGGCCGAAGGCGGCTACGCCGTCGAGGTCAAAACTGGTGGGGGCAATGCTCTTCGTGGCGTTGACGTCATCGACTTCGACGACACCATGGTGGCCATCACCGGGGATGTGGTTGAGGGGGACGAGGTGGTGATCCCCTCATGAGTGTGCTTGAACTGACCTCCGTTACCAAGGAATACGGCGCCGAGCCCGTGGTCCGAGCTCTGGATGATGTAAGCCTGCAGATCGTTGCCGGTGAACTCGCTGCCATTGTCGGTCCGTCTGGATCGGGGAAGTCGACCCTCATGAATGTGATCGGGACCTTGGACCGGCCAACTCACGGTGAGGTCATGATTGAAGGAGAAGCAACTTCGAAGATGAGTGACGCCCAGCTTGCAGGCTTGCGAGCCCGGCGTATTGGGTTTGTATTCCAACAGTTCCACCTGCTGGAAGGCCTGAGTTCGGCTGCCAACGTGGCGACCGGCTTGCTCTATCGCGGGATCAGACCAAAGGAGCGGGAGCGTCGTTCTCACCTTGCCCTGGAACGGGTTGGGCTTGGCCATCGCATTGGTCACCGACCCGGTGCTCTGTCAGGCGGTGAGCGCCAACGAGTGGCCATTGCCCGGGCCCTAGTCGGTGAACCAGCCATTGTCCTGGCTGACGAGCCAACCGGGAACTTGGACAGTAAGACGAGCGAGGAGATCGTAAACCTGATGCTCGAACTCAACTCCGAAGGCTCAACCATTGTTGTCATCACCCACGACAACGAACTGGCCGAACTGTTTCCACGACGAATCCGGGTTCTCGACGGAAGAATCGATTCCGATGTGCAGACCCCAATCTTGACCGGAGCCATTTGATGAATCGCAGTCGACTTCGTTTTAGTGATCTCATCCGCACCGGTCTGCTTGGACTTACCACCCGGCTTGGACGGACCGTTCTGACCGCCGGTGGTATCGCCATTGGTATTGCCTCCATGGTTTCGGTTCTTGGTATTTCTTCTTCCAGCACTGCCGATGTCTTGTCTGAATTGGATCGGCTAGGTACCAACCTGCTGGCCGTCGAGGCTGGAGCCAGTTTCCTTGATGATGATGTCCGTCTGCCCGATACAACCTCTGCTCGGATTCGACGCATTCCGGCCACAGAAAATGCCGCCGCGCTGACGCCGGTATCAGTGGACATCCTCAAGAGCGATGTCATGCCCAACGGCCGAAACGGAGGAGTTCGAGTGAGCGCAACCGAATCTGAGCTTTTGGACACCCTGGCCGGAACCGTTGCCGACGGACGTTTCCTCAACACCGGCGATGGGCGGCTTCCGGTGGTGGTGCTTGGATCCGAGGCAGCCGAGCGTTTCGGAATCACCTCGGTGAAGCACCGTCCGGCGGTACAACTTGGTGAGCACCGCTTTGCTGTTATTGGAATCCTTGATCCGCTGGCCCTCTACCCCGATATTGATCGCATGGCTCTCATCGGTTACGACGTGGCCGAGAACCTGTTTGAAATCAAGCGAGCTCCAGGCACCGTCTACCTGCGGACTGACCCCGACTATGTGGAGCAGGTCCGCAACATCCTGGCCAGAACCGTTGATCCATCATCACCCAGTTCTGTCAGTGTCGCTCGGCCGAGCGAGGCCCTTTCGGCTAAGGCTGAGGTGAACAAGTCATTGACCAATTTGCTGCTTGGTCTAGGAGCGGTTGCCCTAGTCGTTGGCGGTGTTGGTATTGCCAATGTGATGGTGATTTCGGTCCTGGAGCGTCGAGGAGAGATTGGTGTTCGTCGTGCTCTGGGAGCAACCAGGAAACATATCGCCGCCCAATTCGTGGTTGAGAGTGCTGCACTGGCTCTGATTGGCGGGACCGTTGGTGTTGGAGTCGGGGCTCTTGTCACCGTTGGCTACGCCAAACGCCAGGATTGGACGGTCAGCGTTCCCTTGGAAGGGCTGGCTCTTGGAGTCTTGGTCGCCCTGGTTATTGGCGCAGTCGCCGGTCTCTACCCAGCGGTGCGGGCGGCCCGGTTAGATCCGGCCGAAGCCGTGAGGCCTGCCTGATGGGCCATGTCTCCCTAGGGGTTATTTGGGGGATATCCCGGATCCCCGCTTTATGTCCTTTGCCTCATGCTGGCCATATGGCACTCTTCTCTCACCAACTCCAGCTGGCATCATGACCGCCCTGATGCCGGACCGCCCTGTTTCGGGGCTGTCGCTCGAACCATCTGATGAACTCAATTTCGAGGAGTTCTATCGTGACTACCGCCGGACAATCGCTACCACCTTGGCAGCGTCGGTTGGAGATCAGGAACTTGGCTTCGAAGCCGCGGATGAGGCCATGAGTCGGGCTTTTCAGCGTTGGACCGACGTTTCCTCCTACTCCAACCCCCAAGGTTGGGTCTTCCGTACCGGACGAAACTGGGCGGTCTCAGTCATTCGCCGCCGAAGTATGGGCAAGCTCAAGGACCAGCTGGTGGCACGATCCTTCATTCGTCAAGAGTCGCAACCAGATACCGACCTAGAACGGGCGGTTTCCCGTTTGAAGGAGGAGCATCGTTCCGTGGTTGAGCTTCGCTTCTACTCCGATCTGTCGATCAACCAGATCGCCAGAGAGTTAGGCATCCCCAGTGGGACGGTGAAGAGCCGCTTAAGTCGTGCTCTAGTGGCTTTGCAACAGGACTCTCAGGTAGCGGCCTAAGGATTGGAATCACCACCGCAGAGTACGGGTTGTTTCTCTTGATAGCCCTACCTGATTGGGCTCGTTCCATTGACTACGGTTCGTGTCACGGTCATGGTCGCTCATCAATGTGTAACCACGACCCCCAGCGGTAGTTCCCAAAGCCCGTGTTCTGAAAGAGAGCCCCCGAGCATGCCCGATCCAGCGGCCCCCCAACCTTCGTCGACCAATCTCACATCCAGCCCAGCCTGGCTGGCCCTGGAAGAACTCCACACCCAGATGAGTGCAACCTCGCTACGCCAACTGTTCGCCAAGAACTCCGAACGCGGCGATCAGTTCACCATCAACGCCGTCGACCTGATCGCCGACCTATCCAAGAATCTGCTGAGCAGTGAAGTCTTTGAGGCCTTGGTCGCTCTAGCCGAGCAGGAGGGGCTACAGGACAAGATAGATGCCATGTTTGCCGGCGAGCGGATCAACACCACCGAGAACCGCTCCGTTCTGCACACGGCCCTGCGTAAGCCAAAAGGTAGCCGGCTGGAGGTGGATGGGGCCGATGTGGTCGGACCGGTCCATACGGTCCTGGATCGCATGGCTGCTTTCAGCCACCGGGTGCGCTCCGGTGAATGGGTTGGTGCCACCGGCAAACGCATGCGCAATATCGTCAATATCGGCATCGGTGGTTCTGACCTCGGGCCCCTCATGGCCTACCGGGCCCTGGCCTCGTTCCGTCATCCCGACATCCAGTGCTTCTATGTCTCCAACGTTGATCCCGCCCACCTGTTGGAAACCATCAAACCGCTGGACCCAGAAGAAACCCTGTTCATCGTTGCTTCCAAGACCTTCACCACCCTGGAGACGCTCTCCAATGCTCGCTCGGCCCGGTCTTGGTTAGTGGACGGACTTGGTGGAGACATGGCCGCCGTGGCCAAACACTTTGTCGCCTTGTCCACCAATGCTGATGAGGTGGAGGCATTCGGAATCGATACCGCGAACATGTTCGAGTTCTGGGACTGGGTTGGCGGACGCTATTCGGTCGACTCTGCCATCGGCCTCAGCCTGATGATTGCCATTGGCCCCGATGGCTTTGAGGAAATGCTGGACGGCTTCCACCAAATGGACGAGCACTTCCGCACCACTCCGTTCACCTCCAATCTGCCGGTCATGCTTGGCCTTCTTGGTATCTGGTACCGGAACTTCTTCGACTACCCCACCCACGCCGTCCTGCCTTACGTTCAGGCGCTGGATCGTTTCCCCGCCTATCTCCAACAGTTGGACATGGAAAGCAACGGTAAGCACGTTCGTAAAGATGGAAGCACCGTCGACTATGAAACTGGGCCCATCATCTGGGGCGAACCAGGAACCAACGGCCAACACGCCTTCTACCAGCTCATCCATCAGGGAACCACGGTGATTCCCGTCGACCTGATTGGGGCCATCGATCCAGCCGATGATGTTGGCGGTCAGCACGACTTCTTAATGGCCAATCTGTTTGCCCAGGCCGAGGCGTTGGCCTTTGGAAAGACGGCCGAAGAGGTTGCAGCCGGTGGTGCCAGCGAGGATCTGGTGGCCCACCGCACCTTCACCGGGAATCGTCCTTCCAACATGATCTTGACCCAGACACTGACCCCAAGCGTGGTGGGCCAACTAGTTGCACTCTATGAACACAAGGTCTTTACTCAGGGCGTGATTTGGGACGTGAACTCGTTCGATCAGTGGGGGGTTGAGTTGGGCAAGGAACTGGCCAACTCCATCATCCCCGAGCTGCAATCGCGGACCGAACCCCTGCTCGATCACGACAGCTCTACCAACGCGCTGATTCGCCGCTACCGGAATCGCCGCACCCGCGTCTAGAACTCGAAGTGAGCTGATTCTCCCAGCAAAGAGGTAGTAGCGCTCCTAAGCGGCGGACCAGTGACTCGTTGTTCTGATGCACGTATCCCGAACTTCACCCTCCTTCGTTACGCCGCCTTGTCGGTGGTCGCTCGTATTCTGGTTTGATGCAACAGATGATGGCCCTTTGGCCGCGCGATCGAGACTCTCTCAAGGGAGTCAAGATTGAACGGGATGCCGCCGCCCGAGTCTGGCGGTTTGCCGCCCCCTACCGGGGCATGGTGTTTGGCTTTCTGGTGGCCGTAGTCGCCCAGGCAGCGCTGGGTCTGGTTCCACCAATACTGTTTGGGCGGATCCTGGATCGCGCCATCCCCGAATCCAACAAGAGTCTGCTTGTTGTCTACGCAGCCTTCATCGTTGGCGCCTCGGTCCTACAAAGCGGCATGTCCCTCTTTGAGCGCTGGTGGTCGGTTCATATCGGCGAAGGTGTCATCTTCGATCTCCGCGCCGCCCTCTTCGACCATGTACAACGCCTCCCCATCGCCTTCTTCACCCGAACCCAAACCGGCACCCTGACCAACCGTTTGAACGGCGACGTCATCGGTGCCCAGCGGGCCCTAACCAGCACTCTTGGCACCGTAGTTGCCAGCACCATCACCCTGGTTACCACCCTTGCAGCGATGCTCATTCTGGAATGGCGTCTCACCATCCTGGCCGTCGTCTTGACACCACTCTTTGTCATGCCGTACCGCAAGGTCGGGGCAGTACAACAGAAAATCACTCGCGACGGCCTGGATCACAACGCGGTCATGAACTCGATGATGACCGAACGGTTCAACGTTTCGGGTGCCCTCTTGGTGAAACTCTTTGGCCGCCAAGACGATGAGGCGGATGAGTTCACCAACAGCGCCGCCGCGGTGCGCGACATCGGGATTCGCTCAGCCATGTTCACCCGTGGGTTCATGGTCATACTCGGCCTGCTCGGCACCATTGGAACGGCCATGGTGTACGGACTGGGCGGCTGGTTTGCCATCGACGGTTCCATTGCTCCCGGAGAGCTGGCCACCATGGGTTTGCTGGTGGGCCGCATCTACCAGCCCCTGACCGGCCTGACCAACGCCCGAATTGATGTCTTGACCGCGCTCGTGAGCTTTGACCGCGTCTTCGAGATACTGGACAGCCCCTCTCCCCTTCAGGACCAACCAGGTGCTCATATCTTGAGTAATCCCCGAGGTCAACTGGAGTTCGACCATGTCACCTTCCGCTACCCACTGTCCACCGAGACCATCATCCCTTCGCTGGAAACTCCAAGTTCGACCGTTTCTGACGAAGACGAGACCCCCACCATTCGTGATCTGAGTTTTGTGATCGAACCGGGCCAGATATTTGCCCTGGTTGGCCCCTCGGGTGCTGGCAAAACGACCATCACCAACCTGGTACCCCGGCTCTACGACGTGACCGATGGGGCCGTCCGAGTTGATGGTTTCGATATTCGAAAGCTCACCCAGGACTCGCTACGCAAATCCATTGGGGTGGTGGTACAAGACCCTCATCTGTTCCACACCTCCGTTGCTGAGAACCTGCGCTACGCCAAGCCCGATGCCAGCGACGGCGAACTCATCGCCGTCTGCAAGGCGGCGCAGATTCATGACGTGATTTCCCGCCTGCCCGGGGCCTACGACACCGTGGTCGGTGAGCGGGGCTACCGGTTCTCCGGCGGAGAAAAGCAGCGCCTCTCGATTGCCAGAATGCTCCTGAAAGACCCAGCCATCGTGATCCTGGATGAGGCAACCAGCCACCTCGATTCCGAGAACGAGGCCCTGGTCCAGGAAGCCCTCGCCGAGGCTTTGGCTGGCCGGTCGGCTCTGGTAATCGCTCACCGTCTGTCAACGATCGCCAACGCCGACCAGATCCTGGTTCTGGATGAAGGTCATCTGGTGGAGCGGGGAAGGCACGCCGAATTGCTGGCCAACAAGGGCCTCTATGCCGACCTCTATCATCGCCTGGTACGAGCCAACGAAGAAGTGGTTGAGGCAGTGTCTGACTAGTTCAGGGCTCACACCACGTCGAACACATCACCCCTAGTCGGCTTGGCAGCAGGCGTCGGCGGCTGACCCAATCCCAACAACGGATCCACAGCAATTCTCGCCTCGCCAGGCTTCTCGACCTTCGCGGACGGCAACAGCGGCAATGACTAACCCGGCGACAGGATCGGCCCACCACCAGCCCAGGGTGGCATTGGCCACCAAACCAACCAGGAGGACTACCGAGAGTGAGGTACACAACCAGGTCTGGGCACTGTCGGCCACCACGGTGGCCGAGGACATGGCCTGACCCACCCGCCGCTTGGCAAAAGCGAGCACGGGCATGACAATGAGAGACACGATCGCCAACACAATTCCCGTGACCGACTCTTCAGGTTCAATCTGACCAAGCAGGGTGATGACCGAGGTGAGTGTGACCCAGATAGCCAAAGCAAAGAACGACAAGGCGATGAGTTTGAGAGCTTGCTGCTCTCGTTCCTCGGCCATGTCTGACCGCAACTGCCACAACACCACCAGGGCCGAAGAGACCTCGATCATGGAGTCCAGACCAAAGCCGATCAGGGCGGTCGAACCAGCCGATTGTCCAGCAACGAGTGCCACCGCAGCCTCAACCAGGTTCCAGACAACGGTCAGCCAGGCTAGAGCAATGGCCATCCGCGCCAGTTTTGACTCAGTTCCTGAATGGCCTATGCGAGTTCCGGAATCAGATGTTAGGTCAGTGAGATCCATAGCTGGATCGAGTCTACGCTCAGCTAATGAACACCGACCAAACACCGAGTTCAGAATCTGATCCCGTTGAGCTTCTGTGGCGGGAGATGAGCGATGAGGATCGCCAACGCGAGTACTCACCCAGCTCTGCCATTGGTGGTGATTTCACACCTTTCATTGAGGCCTACGTGCAGGAAAGCGAGACGGCCCGGGTTCTGTGTGCCGAAGCAGGAAACGAGCTAATAGAACTCCGCTACGGGCCGGATGATTCTCAGACCATTGACCTGGTTGTCTCCACCGAAAGCAACGGCTCGTGCCCTCTGCTGGTCTATATCCACGGCGGCTATTGGCAACTCTTGTCCAAGCGGGAATCCTTCTTTGCCGCCACGGGCTGTCTGGATCAAGGGATGGCCTTCGCTGCCCTTGACTACACCCTGGCCCCGGAAGCCTCGCTGGATGAGATCGTGGAAGAGTGTCGGCAGGCGCTACGCCTGCTTGGCCGCATGGCAACCGAGTACGGCTATGACCCGGATCACATCTTCATCGCTGGAAGCTCCGCTGGTGCCCACCTCACCGCCATGATGGGTCTTACCGGGGCGGATCGGTCGGCGAAAGGCCTGGGATTCACCCCGGCAGGGCTGGTCTTGATCTCTGGTGTGTTCGAACTGGAACCCCTGATTGGGACTACGGTAAATGATGCGGTCGGGCTGGATCCTGAGGCGGCGGTCCGCAACAGTCCAATGCTTGCCGATCTTGCAGGGTTCCCCCCGACCCTGGTGACCTGGGGCGAGATCGAGACCAACGAGTTCAAACGACAAAGCAAGGTCATGACCAGCAGGCTGATCCGGTCAGGGGTCAAGACCGAACCCTTGGAGATCCCTGGTCACAACCACTTCGACATCGTGCTCGGCCTAGCCGACCCCCGAACGCTACTGGGTCGGGCGTTCACCGATCTGGTGGCGAGTACCGCGAGGTAACACCTCAACCAGTGGCTGCGGGATCTGGGTCCCACCGGTAGTCAAGTTGTTTGGCCGTTTGATGGGCGAGGTCAACCGTGGCGAGACGGGCCACAACGTGCAACGCCATATCAAAGCCAGCCGTGAGTCCGCCGGAGGTAATCACATCCCCGGCATCAACCCAGCGGACCCCACGGGTTCCCACTGTCTCGGTTCGCTGGGCCAGATCATCAATGTCCTCCCAATGAGTGGTCCACGGTCGCCCGTCCAACAACCCAACGGCGGCCAAAAGAAACGCCCCGGTGCAAACGCTGGTGGTCATAGCGGAGATCGACGAGAGGTGTCGGACCGCAGCCAGTAGATCGGCGTCCTTCTCGGCCGAATAGATATCGATGGTGCCCGGAATGACCACTACATCCAACGGACTGCACTCGGTGACGCTCGCCTGCGGAAGCAGCCCAAGACCGCCGTAGGCGATGACCGAGGACCCGTCAATGGACATGGTCTGAACATCGAACAAGCCTCGTTGGCCTGCTCGTTCCTGAAGCCGTGAAGCGGTGAGAAAGGCCTCGTACGGTCCACCCGAGTCCACTAGGTCAACACCGTCAAAGAGCAGGATTCCGATATTCATACGTGCAGTATCAGTCCCAGGTTGGATGGCCGCAAGGACATCTACCAGTGGATTTAGGCCACCACATTGGTAACACTGTCCTCATGGTCTGTCGGGTTGGATTTGTGGTCTACGACAATATTTCGCTTCTTGACGTAGCTGGGCCTGCGGAGGTATTCACTACGGCGAATCAGTTGTCTGGGGAATCTCTCTACGAACTGCAAACGGTGGCACTGGATGGTGACACCCAGGTTCGATCTGAATCAGGCCTTCGCCTGGGCGTTGATGTCGGGTTCTCCGACAAGCCCTCCTTTGACACCGTGGTTGTGGTCGGGGGGCTCGGCTACCAGCGAGCAATGCGAACCGTCCCTCTTGTTGGTGAAATTGCTGGACTGACGGCCAAGGCTGATCGGGTCACCTCGGTTTGCACCGGCGCATTTCTCTTGGCCGCGGTTGGTGTCTTGGATGGACGGCGGGCTACCACCCATTGGGCCTATGCCGAGGAGTTGGCGCGACGCTTCCCAGAGGTCTCCGTTGTGGCCGACGAGATCTATGTGGTTGATGGACCAGTGATGACGGCTGCCGGTGTAGCCGCTGGAATTGATCTGGCTTTGGCCATTGTTCAAGATGACCACGGGGTCGATCTTGCTCGATCAGTTTCTCGCCGGATGGTGGTATACCTCCAACGTGTGGGTGGACAGTCCCAATTCAGTGAGCGGTTCCCTTCAACCGACTCTGGGGTGACGGATCCGTTCGATACCGCTCTTGCCCACGCTGTCGATCACCCAGACGACGACCTCAGTGTCCAGCACTTGGCGGACATGGCCGCCATGAGCCGCCGACACTTCAGCCGCGTCTTTCAAGAGAGGACCGGGACGACACCGGGACGATGGGTCGAGCGAATCAGGGTTGATGCCGCACGAACCCTGCTGGAACAAGGCGGTCAAGCGATAAACCAAATCGCTGGTGAGGCAGGGTTTGGGTCCGAACACACCATGCGCCAGGCATTCCAGCGTGTGGTCAAGATGTCACCGGCCAGCTATCGGGCCATGCACGGCTCGCCGACCGTGCTTGCTGATAGCGATGGCCGACCCAGCTAGGTTAATGGTCCCAAGTCACCGGCCCGGTTGAGTGGTCGTTCTAGACTCTGGGATGCTCAAAAGACGATGAGCATGATTGATTCAGCTACGCCGTTTGTCTGACTCTCCCCTCTAATTCTTCTCCAGGCCCCAAAGGACAATTCATGAAACTGAGTGCGCTCTTAGCGCCGATTCTCTTGGCGGGTTCGGCTACGGGCACCGGAGAAGGTTTTGACTTTGGCGATTGTTCAGGGTCCGGTACGTTTGAACAAGAGATAGCGCCCTATGCCGGGAATGTCGATAGCGCCATCACGGTTGGCAGCATCCCCGCGGGACTCCATGGCCTACGTATCTCACTCACATCGGAGGCGGATGTCGACATTCGCCTCTATGGGGCGAACAATGAGAAGGTCGTCCATTGGCCGGGCGGCATCCTCAGCCAGTCCTCAACTCGGACCGAACTCTACAAAGGAGCGGCCGTCACCTACAGCGGCTATGACGGTGTCGACGGCGACAGAGGAAACGAATACATCGAAGTAGAAGGCTCAACGCCTGAGGCGATGACCATCAAAGCATTTGGCTATGAGGCAGGTTTCGCAACCGTCAACTACAGCTGGACAGACAAGGACAATTGCCACAGCGCTCATCTGGGAAGCGGAAGCTTCACTCAAGGCATCGTACGGAACGAGACGACGCTGGTGGGCACGATCCCACCCAGCGTCCGCGACGTCGAGATAACTCTTCAGTCGCAAACCGACATTGACATCCAACTCTTCGGCGCTGATGGTACGGCCATCGTTGCCTGGCCGAGTGGACTACTTCCCGCCGCCGGGTACTCCAAGGTCAGCTACCACGGCATGGAGATAGAATGGTCCGGCTACCGGGGTGTAAACGGAGACGCCGGACACGAGTTTGTTCGGATTGTCGGCGACACCACCGAGCAATTGATAATGAAGGTATACGGCTACGCGGCGGGCACGGCGGAGGTGACCTACAGCTGGGGAACGATAGCCCCGAAGAACTACCCGGCGACAACAACGCTGGCGGCCCGAGCAACCGACACCGCCTTGTCGGCTCCGGGTGTTGGCGAGTTCGCATACGACAATGTGTTTGGCACCAAGATCACCAAAGTCGACAAGAGTGACCAGGCCATTTCCAGCTATCCCAAAATTCAATCCTGGAATCAGGACATGTCTCTCCTCCGGGTGGGCAGCCGGATCTATGATGCGGCGACCCTAGAAGAAACGGCAGCTACCAGCGGGAAGACCGGGCCCGCGGCCTATCACACCCTGTGTTCACGAAACTCGGACTACTTCCGGTGGTCGAGCGCGGTGCCGAACCGCTTCTTCGTGATGAACAGCAGCCATCAGTTCATTCAGGGCGAGATCACGGGAACCAGCGTGGATTGTTCAAATGTGCTGGATCCCCTCGCCGACTACGAGGTAGTCCACATAGGTCCCCATGAGGGAAACATCGACGCCAACGATAAGTACGTAATCTTCTCGGCCAAGAAACCGAACGATTCCACCATCTATCTGATCCTCTTCGATATCCCCGGCAGAACGGAAGTCTGGACCAAGCCCTTGCCGAATGACAACTGGAACTGGATTCAGGATGAGGACTTTCCCGACGATCCAACTAAGGGATACTGGGCGCCTGGCAAGCTGGACTGGGTCTCAATGTCCCCTTCGGGTAACTACATTGTTTTGAACAACAACAACGGTGCTCATGATGGCATGTACCGCTACGACCGAAACCTTCAAAACAAGGCACAGCTTCAGTATCGGTGGGACGGCGATGGTCAGTTATACAGCGAGGGTGGGCACGGTGACATCGGCTACGACTCCGATGGGAACGAAGTCTTCGTACAGTTCATAAGCGGCGTGGGTATCTACAGTTTCAACCTGGACAATCCCGCCGAGTTCGGCAAGGAGCTGCTCTCTTCGCCATACGGTGGCGGGCATATCAGTTGCCGCAACACCCAACGCACCGACGGTTGGTGCTATGTGACAACCAAAGGGCCGGACTACCTACGAGTCTTTGCTCTGAAGTTGGACGGTTCCGGCAACGAGACCGTCCAGAACTTTGCCCAGTCACACGTCGGCGGGGAGTATCCGACCGTCTACGGAGCACCAAGCCCCGATGGTACAAAGGTGATCTTCAACAGCTACTGGGCCAACGCTGATCACAACGATGTTGATACCTATATCGCCGAAGCACAATAGACCGCTGATTGGTCCGGACAGAACTTGCGCCTATCCCGATTCTTAGGTTGTTCTAACCTAGGTACCAGTCTTCGTTCGGAACTCCCTCGAATCGGAGAAGAGAAGCATGACGTATCCCCGACTGACTCTCCCGTCATCCACTAGTCGAAGCCAGTAGTGGTATCCCTCTTGGTCCGGCGGGCGCTCCATGACGTTGCGATAGATGAGATCGATGAACTCGGCGTTGGTCAGGGAAGAGTAGGTATTGCCGAACTCTTCTGAGGCAGAAAAATAGTCGCTAATCTGACGGAGGTCCATCTGTCCCGTGGCGTGTATTCCCAGCCAGTATTCATAGCCAGCAATATCTGGGTACCGCAAGAAATAGGCGCAATAGAGCCGATAGACCGACGCCGAAGTTGGATCATCCACCCCAAAGGCCGTATTGACCGGGGCCTCACGACAGTTGTCGAAAGCCACGATGGCTTCCACCTCGGGGGCCGCAATTGTTCCCTGCAACGTCGTGGCCACAAGTCCGATGACCCAACCAACCGCCAGCAGCTTTACTCGCTGGGATCGGAAATACTTCGGAGACCCACTGAACATGTCCATCCTTGTGCTTCCTCCTCTGTTGTAGGTCCTCGATATTGTACGCAGCGAACCAAACTAACCTTGTGGCCGCTAGGACCACATCTCCTCACAGACTCGCAACTAACCCCGGGAGCCCATCGACGGTGTTCACTCCCCTCCTATGAACCAGTTACGGCATCCGTCATCTCCACCCGGCCGACGACGAGGCCATCCCAGTTCTGGATGGTGGAACTCGCCCACTTGCCCAGCCCGGCCACCTCTTCATCGGTGATCAGGTCACAGTGTTGAAGAAGCCGGACCAGCAGCGGACTGAGGGCTCGGATACTGCCATCATCAATCTTGAGAGCCAGACCACGATCAAGGCCAACCGCTCCCACGAAGTACACACCCTCGGCCCCAATCTTGGCGAATAGTCGACCATTGCTGACCTTGATCAGATCGGTACAGAGGCGGTCGACCGAACCCGCTATCAGCTCAGGGAACTCGGCGGCAGCAGCGGTGAACCGCAGGCAGGCCGCCGCTCGGGCCTCACCCAATACCGCGGCATCGGGGTTGGCTATGCGGGCAATACCGGTGGCCATGGCCCGCAGAGGAATCCGAAACGTCGGAGCACTGCAACCGTCGACGGCCATGCTCACCGTCGCCGGATCGGCACCCGTAATCCCGAGCACGGCATCTCGAACCAGGGTCTGGACCTGGCCGTCGGGCTTCAGGTAGTCAGCCGGATCTGCTGCAAAGTGCTGGGACACCGCCAAGAAACCAGCGTGCTTCCCAGAACAGTTGTGTAGGACCCGAGCGGCCTTGTCCTCATAGGAGGAAGCGAAGGGTGCCTGGGTACCGCAAAGCAAAACACTTTCGTCCAGCCCAATGAGTTCAAGGGTCTTAGTTACTGCCCGATCGTGTTGTGGCTCACCCGAATGGGAGGCAAGGGCGGTAGCGATCGACTCGGTCGGCAGGTTGAAGGCATCTGCCGCACCCGACTCGATGAGAGGTAGAGCCTGGAAGCTTTTGGTGGAACTTCGCCCAAACACCGGCTGCTCCGGATCACCGGCACCGGCCAGAACGCTTCCAGTACTGTTGACCAGCACCCATGTTCCACGATGGATGGATTCGACATGCTCACCGCGCCAATAGCGAGCAAGAACGGGGTTGGTCTCGATCATGTACCAAGCCTATTGGCGACCCGGGTGACCGAGAAGTTGTGGCTGGGCACCAGAACGCCGATGATGGGGCGGTGATGGAGCTAAACGAATTGACCGCGGTCGAGCAAAGGGGAATGCTGGGACGTAAGGAGGTCTCGGCCCGAGAACTATTGGATGCCCATCTGAAACAGATCGACATACTCAACGGCAAGGTCAATGCCATTGTGGCCCTTAACGCTGAGGTGGCGGTCACCAAGGCCACCAAGGTCGACCAGATGATTGCCAACGATGAGGACCCCGGGCCCCTGGCTGGCCTGGTCATCGCCCACAAGGATCTGGAGGAAACCAAGGACTTCCCCACCACATTCGGCTCTCCCCTCTTCAAGGACCACCAGCCAAAGACCAACTCTCTCCTGGTGCAACGAACAGCCGAGGCGGGAGCAATCGCTCTTGGCAAGACCAACATCCCGGAGTTTGGAGCCGGCTCCCATACCTTCAACTCGGTCTACGGCACAACCTTCAATCCCTACGATCTCACTCGATCTGCCGGGGGCTCTTCCGGCGGGGCGGCCGCCGCGCTAGCCACCAACATGGTGGCCATCGCCGATGGCAGCGATATGGGAGGCTCGCTTCGCAATCCCGCCGCCTGGAACAATGTGGTCGGATTCCGCAACTCACCCCGCATGGTGCCCATGACAGACGGGGATTGGTCGATACTTGGTCTACAAGGAGCAATGGGGCGCACGGTCGATGACCTGGTCCTATTGTTGCGGGCCATCGGTGTCCCCTACGTAGGCGATCCACTCAGTCGACCCCTCAACCTGCCCGACAAGATCCTCCCCCCGAAACGTCCCCTGCGGGTGGCCTTCTCCTCAGACCTTGGTGGGCTACCAGTCGAGGCCGATGTTCGGTCCGTTCTCCAGAGCTTGCGGTCCGATGTCGAGGGCATGGATTGGGAGGTTGAGGAGGCAGAACCAAATCTGTCGGGCGCCGATGAGTGCTTTGTGACCCTGCGTTCCTTCGCCTACGCCAACGGACCTCTGTCCAAGGTGGGTGAGGCCATCAAGGGAACCAAGGAGTCGGTTCAAGACGAGGTCCGACGAGGATTGGAGCTCGGTGGTGTCGAGTTGGCCAAGGGGCTCACCCAGTTGGCGGTGCTCTGGCGAAGCTCGGTCCGTTTCTTTGAGGATTACGACATTCTGCTGGCACCGGTGACCCAACTTTCACCCTTTCCCGCCGGCCTTGAATACCCAACGGTGGTTGACGGGGAGACCTCGGAGCATTACATCGACTGGATGCGATCGTGCTGCCGAGTCACAACCATGGGCATGCCCGCGCTGTCCTTACCGGCGGGCTTTACCGAGGCGGGTTTGCCGGTCGGGGTACAGATCATCGGTGGACCCTGGAACGACGTTGGGGTGCTGCGCGCCGCCAAAGCCATCGAAGGCGCCACGAACTATTGGACACGCCGACCCGAACTCTGAGCTGCCAGGCCCGGCGACGAACCAGACACTGAGAATTCCGACACCACCTCTGCCCCAACGACATAGCCTGGTCTTATGACCATGACTCAATCGTCGACCATTGAGGCTCTGGAACCACGTCTCCGCGACGCCCTCCCGACCGATGTCACTTATGCCTCCATCCGGCTGATGGATGAGGCCGCCGAATACCTGACGGTCCGCCAGGATCAGCTGGAACCTCTGCGCACCAAGATCGATACCGGTGTGATGGTCTCCATCTGGGATGGCGGTGGTCTGGGCTATGCCGCCACCAGCGATCTTACCCCGGCCGGCCTAGCCGCTGCGGTAGACAAGGCCCGCCACTGGGCCACTATGACCGCTGGAAAGTCCATCCTCAGTACACCTCCACTGGGGCACCCGGTAGGGAACTATTCCTCACCGGTTGACATTTCCTGGGACACCATGCCCCTGGCCGAACGAATCGAGCTTCTTCAACAACAATCCAAACTCCTTCATGGCGACGAGCGGATCGTGGACTGGGAAGCCGGACTTGCCAGGCGCGATGTCGACACCCTCCTTCTCACCTCTGGTGGTGGCCGAGTCCAGCAGAACTTCCGTTACGTCTATCCCCACCTTCGAGCCACCGCCAACCAGGGTTCCAACACCCAGACTCGAACCTTTGGAGGCCACGGCTACTGTGGCCAAGGGGGAATAGAGGTGCTCAGCCGCTTCGGCTTCGGTGACAGTGCCTCGGTAATTGCAACCCAGGCCATCGAAATGCTGGATGCTCCAAACTGTCCGACCGGTGTCATGGATGTGTTGCTAGCCCCCGACCAGATGATCCTTCAGATACACGAATCAATTGGTCACCCCTTGGAGCTGGATCGCGTCCTGGGAGACGAACGCAACTATGCCGGGACCACCTTCGTCAAGCCAGAAATGTTCGGTTCCTACCAATATGGATCCGAGTTGCTGAATGTCACCTTCGATCCAACGGTGCCCGGTCAACTGGCCAGCTACGGGTTTGATGACGACGGCTCACCCGCCAAAAAGGAGTTCCTGATCAAGGATGGAATCCTCGTTCGACCCCTGGGCGGGGCCGTCTCCCAGGAACGGGCCGGAATGGAAGGGGTAGCCAACGCCCGAGCCGAGAGCTGGAACCGACCACCAATTGACCGGATGGCCAACCTCAACGTCGAACCAGGAGAGTCCAGCGAGGCCGATCTGATCGGCTCCATTGAACGGGGCGTGTACTACCACACCAACAACTCCTGGTCCATCGATGACAGCCGCAACAAGTTCCAGTTCGGTTCGGAGTACGGCCAACTGATCGAAGACGGCGAGATCAAGGGGCCGGTTCGCAATCCCAGCTATCGAGGTATCTCTGCCACCTTCTGGCGCGACCTCAAGGGGGTCGGCAACCCAGAAACCGTGGTCGCCATGGGTACCCCCAATTGCGGCAAGGGCGAACTCAATCAGATGATCGGCACCGGCCATTCCTCGCCGGTCTGCCTGTTCGGCAACGTTGAAGTCTTTGGAGGCGAATCATGAGCCAGACCTATTTCGAAGAGATTGCCGGTTGGTCCATTGGCCAGATCAAGGGCAACGAAGTGCTGCTCACCAGTGTGGAAGGCGAAACCTCCGACTTCATTCGCTTCAACAACGGCTCGGTGCGTCAGGCCGGTTCCATCACCCAACAAGAACTCACGCTCACCCTCATTGACGGAGCAAAACAAACTAGTGGATGGGTTCAATTGGCCGCCGACCGTGAGCTGGACCAGGCCCGGGTCGGGCGACTTCTTGGCCAACTACGAGACCAACTCCAGTTCGTTTCCGATGATCCCTACGTGGCCTACAGCACCGACACCTCCACCTCGGTTGACGTTGTTGCCGGCTCGTCTCCGGATCCGAGTGACGTACTGACCGCAATTGGGGATGGCGGCAAGAACCGCGACATGGTCGGCATCTATGCTGCCGGTGATTCCTTCGGCGGGTTCGCCTCCTCTCTCGGTCAGCGAAACTGGTTTCAGCGCTCCACCTTCAATCTGGATTGGAGCTTCTATCTTCGCGACGACAAGGCCGTCAAGAACCTCTACGCCGGGATGACCTGGTCCGATGACGCGTTCGCCAACAAAATCGCCGAATCGGCCAATCATTTGGGGGCTTTGGACCGCGAGCCAATCATTCTCAAGCCCGGAGCTTTCCGTTCGTTCCTCACCCCCGCCGCAGTCAGTGAGCTGATGGGATTGTTGTCCTGGGACTACTTCGGTTTGCAGGCCTATGAAACCAAGCAAACGGCGCTCCTACGTATGGTCACCGATGGTCAGACCATGTCCAATGAGGTATCCATCAGCGAGAACACCGCCGGTGGAGTCGCCCCGAGCTTTTCCAGCTCTGGTTTCGCCCGGCCGGACAAGGTCGATCTCATCGCCAATGGAAGTCATGCGGGCACCCTGGTTTCTGCTCGCTCCTCTCGTCAATACGGGGTGGAAACCAACGGTGCCAACAGCGACGAGAACCCCGAGTCCCTGGCCATCGACCCCGGCTCGTTGTCAACCGCCGACATATTGGATCAGTTGGGCACCGGCATCTATGTCGGCAACCTTTGGTACACCAACTACTCCGACCGGGCAGCCTGTCGGACCACCGGACTCACCCGATTCGCCACCTTCTGGGTGGAAGGCGGCGAGATCGTTGCCCCCATCAATGTCATGCGCTTCGACGACACCATCTACAACCTCTTCGGCGCGGAGTTGGTTGGCCTCACCGACCAAAGCGAAATGATGCTGGACCCCTCCTCCTATGGACAGCGCTCCACCGTCAGCTTCAACCTGCCGGGAGCCCTGGTCAACGAGATGAAGTTCACCCTCTAGACCTTTCCGTAGTCGACCGAGTACCAGTGGTCGGGGCGCATGGTGATGGAGACACTTGTACTGTCATCACCTCCGGCGATGTACTGGTCACCACCGGTGACACCAAGGTAGCGACGCGCCATCGGCCGGGCATCATCCTCGATATCACAGGCTCGGGTCTCAATCACCGGTCCCTCAACCATCACATACTTATACGGCAACTTCTCGGATTGGGCACACAGGCTGAAACGACCGGCCTGGGCAATCAGCTTGCCCTTCAGGGAGTTCGGACTGGTCAAGATCACCAGGTCTCCCCCGGGCTCATAGCCATACCAGATCGGTACCGTTAGCGGGCCGCGTCCCGGACGCTCAATCCCTAACACCCCAACATGAGGTCGAGCCAGAAAGCTCTCTCGTTCTTCCTTGGACATCTTGGTCATGTGCCATCTTGGCTGCTGCGGATAGCGTAAGTCCAATGGCCGACCAGGTACTCACCGTTCTCTGCGTAGTTGCGCACCCCGACGATCTCGATTTCGGAAGCGCCGGAACAACGGCTGGCCTCACCGCCAATGGCCACCGGGTGGTCTATTGCCTAGTCACGTGCGGCCAAGCCGGAGGCTCCGATCCCTCCATCAGCCGGGCACAAATGGCCATCATTCGCGAGAAAGAGCAGACCGAGGCCGCGGCCATCGTTGGCGTAACCGAACTGCACTTTCTCGGGTTCCCTGACGGCGCCGTGGTTGCCGATCTGGAACTCCGTAAGGCCGTCACCCGGGTCATTCGACAGGTCAAACCCGATCGGGTAGTGACCCACTCACCCCAGCGCAACCTTGACCGCATGTATTCCAGCCATCCCGACCATCTGGCTACAGGCGAAGCCACTCTCAATGCCGTCTACCCCGACTCACGCAACGAGTTCGCCTTCCCCGACCTCCTCAGTGAGGAAGGCCTCCAACCCCACACCGTTCCCGAGGTCTGGCTAACCGGATCCTCAGAGGCCAACAAGTTCGTCGACATCACCGACACCGTTGACGCCAAGATTTCGGCCTTGCTTTGCCACCGGAGCCAGATAGCAGAACCCGAGAAGATGTCGGCCATGATTCGTGAGTGGGCCACTACCGTGGCCGGGGAAGGTGGCCTGGGCGAAGGCCGGTTAGCCGAGAGTTTCCGCACGGTTGACACCGCCTGATCCGTGCAATGACCACCAAGAGCACCAGTCCACTAGGACCGACTCGTCAGCGGGAATGGTGGCACCGCTACCTGGATCCGCAGGAACGCCGCCGAGTCATGGTCGACCTCGCCATCACTCGTACCCCTCACTGGGGGTTCCGCTTTACCGTGATGCTCACCCTCTCGGTCATAGTCGCCGTGATGGGACTGGCCGCCGATTCGGCCGCCGTGGTGATAGGGGCCATGCTGCTCGCGCCTCTCATGGGTCCGGTTCTGGCAACCGCCGCCACCATGTCGATGGCCCTTTTCAAAAAGGCCTTCTGGTCACTAACCAAAGTTCTCCTCGCCACCGTCTGGTCCATCGCGCTGGCCTATTTTCTTTCCACCATGCTTGGTGATGACCACCTGGCAAACGAGGTAGTCGCCCGAACCAGTCCCGATCTCAAGGATCTCGTCGTCGCTCTGGCCGCCGGTACGGCCGGGGCCTACGCCACCGTTCGTAAGGATGCCTCGGCCTCCCTACCCGGAGTGGCGGTGGCGGTGGCCTTGGTCCCACCGTTAGCCACCGTGGGGATCATGCTCGAAGCGGGCCAAATGGACGATGCCCAGGGAGCGCTACTGCTCTATGTCACCAACCTGGCGGCCATCATTTTGGCCGGAGTAGTGGTTTTCGTGGTGACCGGCTTTGTGCCCCCACGCCGCCTGGCCATGACATCGCTACGACTGGGAGCGGCAACCGTCATCGCCCTCGCCGTGGTCGCAGCCATTGCCGTACCCCTCTTCCGGGCAAGCGTCGGGGCAGCCGAGGACTCCAGCCAAAGAAACGAGGCCTTGGCCATCGTTCGAGAGTGGCTGGGCGACGAGCGCGACCTGGTCCCCGAGGTTCGCTTCGACGAGGACAGTGGGCGACTCTTCGTTGAACTTAAGGGTGTGGATTATCCGCCCGATGATGCCGACCTCCGTGCCGACCTCGGAGAAACCTTTGACCTGGTGCCCTCGATCCAGTGGATTCGTACCGAGAAGGCGACAACCACCACCACCGAGGCACCGACTACCACCATTGTCACCGACGAAGAGATTCTCCTGGATGAAATCACTCGGCTGGTTGGGCAATGGCTGGCCGAAGCCAATGTCACCGACGCCGAGATTCAACAGATTGAGATCGATCCAAGCAGCGACCCAATCTCGGTCAGGGTTGACGTTGCCGGTGTCGGCACCGAACCCGGACTAACCGATTTGCTGGCCCTATTTGATGATCACCTGGAAACTACTCTGGCGGCCAGGGTCAACTGGACCGAACGCACCGTCCTACCCAATGGGACCATCCCACCTAATCCGTTGGAGATCCAGGAGGGGCTGATGCGTGATCGATTAGCAGACTGGGCCGAGGACAATGACGTCCGGGTGCAATCGTTCAGCTTCGCTAGGTCAAAGGTAGAAATTGGCCTCACCGGACTGGTGGAACCGGAAACGACCGGCCTGGTTCTTGATCTGATGGACATTGCTTCTCGGGACATTGAGGTCGAGGTCTACTTCATCCAACGTCTGAGGCTAGAAACCACGACTACCCAAAGCACCATCCCCGATTCGACCTCCACCACAGAGGGCTAGCCGGTCCTACCCGGCGGCACCCTCAAACTCGAAGGCGATTCGACGGTTGGCGGCTCGTCCCTCTTCGGTCTCGTTGTCGGCAACCGGTTCAGCCTCGCCTGCTCCCCGGGCCTTCAAACGGGTAACATCAACTCCCTGCTCCACCAAACGGTTCAGAACGGCAATCGCTCGATCCTCTGACAGCTGCTGGTTCACGTCCTCACCACCCTGACTGTCGGTATGCCCGACAATCTCGACTGGGATTCCTGGAGCTGCGATGATGGCAACCGCAAGCTGTTCCAGGATGGCGTTGCTGGCCTCATCAATACTGGCGCTTCCGGTGTCAAAGAGGATGGGGTTAGCCACAACGGCCGCCCGGAGTTTGGCTTCCAGCCGGCCAAGGGCCTCGGGGCTGGTGTCTACGGCCAGACCAGAACCATCAACGGTTGCGCCCGGAAAGGAATTACCAAAGGCCGACATCATTCCCTGCCCCCTGGTGTCTCCCGCGTCCAGCAGGCCCGTCACCAGGATTGTCGCTCCCTGCATCGTGGTACTTGAGTCCACAAAGGCTCCGCTGCTATCAACATTCTCGGCTCCGAAGATGTCAGCGGCACTAGCAGCGAAGATATCGATTGAGCCTTGCTCGGGGAAGGCCCCGGACAAGGTCACGGTGTTGGTCTGCAATGCCGCGGTGGCGGCAACGGGGGTGAGAAGCTGCTCGCTGAAGACTACGTCGAGGTTGCCCTCACTTAGTCCAAGTTGCTTGGCGGCCAACACCAGTGAGCCGATATTGCTGTCACCGTGAGGAGCAGTTCCCGAGGTATTGATACTTCCCCCGGTCAGGGTGGTGGATTCGTCAATGGTGAGGTTGTCGGTGACCTTTCCGTCCCCGTAGAGGGCGTCGGCCGCCTGGACAATCTGGCGTCGTGCCCCCTCATCTGGCAGCGATCCCGTGAGAACCACGGAGCCATCGTCGGCCACCGTGAATTGAAGACTCGTGGGGGTCAGGGCAGCCTCAACCGGCGCCGAAGTTGTGGTCGGTGACCCCGTTGAGGAACCGTCGTCGCGACTATAGGCCCAGAAGACCAGAACCAAGAAGATGGCGAACAGCAGGGCCAGAAACGCCCATCCGGCGTAGACGGCACGGCGATTGCGATCCTCGGTATCAGCAGAGGCGGTGGCGGCCCCTGCCTGACTGGTAGCGGCCGCCTCTTCCTCGTCGCTGAGGTTTGCTGCCACGTCCTCGGTGGGATCCTGCTGTTCGGTCATCTTGTCTGCTCAGTCCTGTGGTGGCGCTAGGTGGGAATCTCCACTAGCTGCAGGCCTCAACCTGAGGCAACCGAGTCAGGGCATCGTTCACCTTTTCCTCGGGGTAGTCATGGTCGATGATGTCGCCTGCGAGGTACTGAGCATAGGCCGCCATGTCCAGATGACCATGCCCACAGAGTGCGGTGAGGATGACCGTCTTCTCTCCTGTTTCCTTGGCCTTGAGTGCCTCACGAACCGCGGCCGCCAAAGCGTGAGTTGGCTCCGGGGCCGGGATGATTCCTTCGGTCCGGGCAAAGTTCACACCGGCTTGGAAACACTCACTCTGAGGAATGGAAATGGCCTCGATCATGCCAAGCTCATAGATGTGGCTGAGCAAGGGTGCCATCCCGTGATAGCGGAGACCGCCAGCGTGGATCGGATCGGGAATGAAGTCGTGGCCCAGGGTGTGCATCTTCATCAGCGGCGTCATACCAGCGGTATCGCCGAAGTCATAGGCGTAGACCCCCTTGGTCAGGCTGGGGCAGGCCGCTGGTTCTACCGCACGAATGATTGGGTTCATCTTGCCCGCCATCTTCTCGCGCAGGAAGGGGAACGTCAGACCACCGAAGTTGGAGCCTCCACCGGTGCAGCCAACGATGACATCGGGTGTCTCCTCTACCTTGGCCAACTGGAGCAATGCCTCTTCACCAATGATGGTTTGGTGCATCAGCACATGGTTGAGCACGCTGCCCAGGGCATAGCGAACATCGGGGTTTGGCGCCGCCATCTCCACCGCCTCAGAGATCGCAATACCGAGGCTTCCCGGCGAGTCTGGATCGGCAGCCAGAATGGCTCGGCCGGCCTCGGTCAGTTCGGACGGACTGGGGTGGATGGTGGCCCCGAACATCTCGATCATGGCCTTGCGGTAGGGCTTCTGGTCATAGCTTGCTCGGACCTGCCAAACCTCCAACTCCATCTCAAATAGGGAACAAGCAAAAGCCAGCGCGGTTCCCCACTGGCCGGCACCGGTCTCAGTGGTCAGCTTGTTGATACCCGCCTTCTTGTTGTAGTAGGCCTGAGGAACCGACGTATTCGGCTTGTGCGATCCGGCTGGACTCACGCCTTCGTACTTGTAGTAGATGTGAGCGGGAGTATCCAGCGCTTTCTCCAACCGGTGAGCCCGAAACAACGGCGACGGACGCCACAGCTTGTAAACCTCCTGCACTTCCTCAGGGATCTCGATGTAGGGATCCGTTGAGACCTCTTGCAGGATGAGATCCATGGGGAACAGGGGCAAGAAGTCTTCTGGACCGGCAGGCTCGTGAGTTCCTGGATGCAGGGCCGGAGGCGGAGGCTCCGGGAGATCCGGAACAATGTTGTACCAACTGGTTGGCATCTCGGATTCGTCCAGCAAGATCTTCGTACGGTCTGACATCAGGTCCCCTTGGTGTTTGTTCGCTCATCAGCAGATGAGTAAAGGCAAACTAGTGGAAATGACTCCACCGATTCAGGGGGACGACAGATCCAGAGCGCTACTACTATCGCTGAGGTGGAAAGCCTGAGCACTCTGATCGACCGGTTCGACGTCACCGATAGTTCGTTCATAGCCAATCCGTACCCAGTCTTGAACGGGCTACGAGAGACAACTCCCGTCTTCTGGAACCAAAAGACCAACCAGTGGGTACTTACCCGCTTTCAAGACATCGCTGTCACCTTGCGAGATCGCCGGCTCGGCCGCAGCTACGACCACCTCTACACCCACCAAGAACTTGGCCGATCTGACCCTGATCCTCGTTGGAGTTCGTTCCATCAACACGAAGAATGGTCACTGTTGTGCCTGGAGCCCCCCGACCACACCCGGCTTCGGCGCCTGGTGTCCAAGGTCTTCACTCCTCGGTCCATCGCCGCCCTACGTCCCAATATCGAAGACTTCTCCGCCGACCTGCTCAATCATTGTCGGGAACTTGGAAACTTCGATCTGTTGTCGGATTACGCCCAGCCCTATTCCGTGACCGTTATCTGTTCCATGCTCGGTGTACCCAACTCGGACGCCGACCTCCTGCTGGGCTGGTCGCACGACATTGTCAAGATGTATGAGTTGGAGTCGAGCGAGTCGGTCAAGGTTGCGGCCAATGAGGCAGCAAAGGAATACATTGCCTACACCCGCGACCTCATCGCCGACAAGCGCAAGAACCCCGACGACTTGCTGGTCTCAGCCCTGGCGCAAGTGGAAGACGAGGGTGACTCACTCAGCGAGGACGAGATTGTTTCGACCACCATGGTCCTGCTGGAAGCGGGCCACGAAGCCACGGTCAATACCTTGGGTAACGGTTTGCGGGCTCTGATGAAGCATCCTGGACAATGGCAGCGATTGCTTGCCGGTGAGGTCGATGCCAAGATCGCAGTAGAGGAGCTGCTGCGCTGGGACTCTCCCCTGCAACTGTTCGAACGCTGGGTACTTGAGGAGGGGGTCGAGATTGCCGGACAAGAAATGAAGGTCGGTGACGAAGTTGCCATGCTCTTTGGTTCCGCTCAGCGAGATCCGAGGCGCTTCGATGACCCTGACCGCTTTGATATCGGGCGTGGCGACACCTCTCACATCGGTTTCGGGGGAGGCATCCATTTCTGTGTCGGTGCACCTCTTGCCCGACAGGAATTGGCGGTATCGCTTGCGGGCCTTGTCCGAGACTTCCCCGCCCTCACACTCGCCGGCGAGCCCGTCTACCACCCGACATTTGTCATTCGAGGGCTACGAGAACTTCGGCTTACCTTCTAACATCACCGACCGGAGCAGGTCGTCCAACACCGGACACCGCTCCTCAAGACCGGCAAGCGCTCATCCGGCATGGCTACCTGGTATCCGGGTCCGACTGCTTCCCTGAATAGCTTGGCCGAGAAGGCGGAACCGTGCTGGATTTGGGGCTCTGGTGCGTAAGTCATGTACTCATTATCGGCACAACCTCTTCACTACTCAAGCGACACTAAGTTGCCAAATTCATGCATTTGTGTCATGGTTGGTTGGTGCACCTCGACGTGGAATCGCTCCGAACCTTCCTGGCCGTCCTGGACCATGGCGGCATGACCAAGGCCGCCAAACAACTTCATCTCAGCCAGTCGGCGGTGAGTCGAAAGATTCTGCGGCTGGAAGACCGGGTCGGCCGACCCCTCCTGATCCGGGACGGTCACTCGCTCCGACCAACACGAGACGGACGAGACTTGCTTTCTGATGCTCGGACCATGGTCGAGATTCATGACCGAGCAGTCGCCCGCCTCCAGAGCTCGGACCTAACCGGCAAGGTCCGACTCGGAACAAACGGAGAGGTTGAGGCATCTCAGATCGCGGCACTACTCGGCCGATTCAAACTGCGACACCCCGGAGCCTCCATCGAATTTGTTGTCGATCACTCCGGGCAACTGGCCGACTGGGTGAAAGGGGGCGATGTCGACCTCGCCGTATTCCAGGTCGGGAAGGAAAGTCTTCGACCGGACGACATTGTCCTGTGGACCGAGGAGCTGAGCTGGGTGACGTGTTGTGAGACCGACTTCAGCGAGGGGACGGTTCCCCTGATCGACTTCGGGCAACACTGCTTCTACAGCAAGTTTAGCAATCCACTGCTCCGCCAGGCAGGCATCGACCACCGAGTGACCTTCTCGGCGGCGTCCTCGGTCGATGTGCGGGCCGCGGTCAAAGCGGGAATCGGCGTTTCGGTTCTGGCGACCCGCTATATCGGGGATGACGTGATCGAGTGGGAACGCGGGCAAGAGCTTGACCCCCTGCCTCCGGTCTTCCAGATCCTGCGGGCCGTCCCCGGCGAACACTCCGAAGCCGTCACCGCCTTGATCGAAACCATCAGCGAGGAACTCACCAGCCCAGTTCGACCAATGGGAGCAAGCCCACTAGTTTGATGGCCGTGCCGCCGAGAAGACCCCGCCAGTTTTCGTTTCGCCGCCTCGTCAGAGTTCCTATCAGCCTTCTTCTGATTCTCATTCTTGGGCTTACCAAGCCGGCTATCGCCCAAGAAGAGAAGGCCCCGACCAACACGACAGCGGCAACACAAACAGCGGCTCCCGAGCCAGATCCACTACCGCAGCGATCGGAGCCGAGAACACTTGTCAACCCAGCTTCTCTTCAGCACCGAGGGAGCAAGCAATGAGGTAGTTCGCGCCTACGACGACCTTCTCCGGTGATTCCCCGATCAAGGTGGCTGGACCTACTGGACTCGCATCTCACAACACGAGCCCGTGGATGCCCTGCGGATACTGATCATGGCCAGTGAGGAGTACCTCCTCATCAACGGCGGTCAAGAAAACTACATCAATTCCCTGTACCTCCAGCTACTGGGTAGGGACGCCGAACCCGAAGGGTTGGCCTTCTGGAATGGCAAGCTGGACCAGGGCGAGCCCCGCCAGAACGTCGTTGGTGCCATCTACTTATCCGAAGAGGGTCTGGACAACCGTGTCTCGGACTACTACCAAGAGTTTCTTAGTCGACCAGCAACCAATCCGGAGAAACGGGCCGGTATCGAAACCATTCTGAGTGGCGGCGAACCCAGACTCTTCGCCAAGGTCTTTGCCTCCGATGAGTATTGCGACCAGTTCTTCGACCAGGTTTTCGGGGCCTGACATGGCAGAACTCGCCTCCGTCGCCGCCCTCGCCTCCACCACATCGAGGCTGACCTTGCCGGACTTGCCAGCGGTGGTCACCGTCATCGTTGTTGTTCTTACCGTCACCTGTATTGCCCTGCTACGCCAGATCGGCCTTCTCCACACTCGAGTATCACCGAGGGCTATTTCCCGTCGGCCGCCTTGGTTGGTAGTGATCAGGCGAGCAGGGTCGTCGTCGATGACAGCGACCATTGGCGAACCTTCATCGCCGCCCCTTTGGCCGGAGCGCTAGGTGTTCCGCTGCTACCCCTAACCAGTGCCGGTCTGAGCAACCTCGATAGGCAGGTCCTTGACCAACTAAACCCCACCGACCTGTCCTTGGAGCTGGCAGACATGGCTTCGGTTCTCTCCTTCGTAGATGCTGGCCGAATATCGGTGGTGCCGGCGGGTAGCTCAGACATCATCGGCATGGTGAATGCGGGTACGCCCGCCGTCCTTCATCCCCAAGCCTCGCTCGGACCGATCGAGAGTTGGATCCAAGCCCACGCCCTCAAGTTCGGCGATCTCTCCAGGGTCTTCTCCATTAAGGGACCGGGAGAACTCACCACCGATCAGTACTGGTCTTTGCAGTGTGCAGTGAACGGTTTCCGAGACGATCACCCTATGGGTGTCTCTGGTCAAGGTTTGCCTGTCATTCGGCAACCCTTTGCCGAACGCCCAATCGGCCTAGCCAGAACCGACGGTGCCTTCATTCCTGGTTCTGAAGGTCCCCCCGACTACTGGACCGCCATCGGTCAGACCTTTCGATGGCCGGTGCCATCGGGTCTGGTGGTCTCGTTGGCTTCATTCTCGGCGTTGCTCTAGCACCGCTTGCCTCGCCCCCCTCCGACCCGCTTGTTGGCCTCATCGTCTTGGCCGTTGGCGCCGACGGAGTCAACTTGGCGAAGGGATATCCTCGACGAGGAGCGTGTGGATGGGTGTCGCCTTCGGTACCGTTTTCGGTGCGGCTCGCATCCTGACCATGGGGCTAGTGTCGGACCAAGCCGACCGAAGTGGCCACCAATGACCCCCCGGTTCTAGAACCGGGTCTTCTGCCCACCCTGGTGGGTCTGAGGCCGCAGTTCAACCAGTTCTTCGATCTCCACGAAGATGCACTCACCCGGGCAACGACCCGCCGACTCCACCACGGACTGTTCGCGATGCCACGGAACCGTAGCCACCGAACGTGATCCTCCTGGGTCGTTGAGAACCTCACCGGCGTCCACCACGTAGGCAATGCCGTCTTCCAGGATCGTGAACACCTCGGGTGCATGATCGGTGCAGATCCCATCACCCGTGCATAGGTCTTGATCGATCCAGACCTTCAGCCGTGGTGAGGCGGGGGCATCCATACCCCGCAAGGCTAGCTACCATCGGAACCGTGACCAGTACTTTCGGCCAACTCTTCCGGCTCACCAGCTTCGGTGAATCTCACGGCCCCGCCGTCGGAGTCATTCTCGACGGCTGCCCTCCCCGCCTCGCAATTAGCCAGGAGGAGGTGCAGCATGATCTCGATCGTCGCCGCCCCGGCCAGAGCAGCTTGGTGACCCAACGCAAGGAATCCGACACCATTGAGTTTCTGTCTGGCATGTTCGAGGGCCGCACCACCGGAACTCCTCTGGCCATGATGGTTCGTAACGCCGACCACCACTCTGACGCCTATGAGCACCTCCAGGACCTGTACCGTCCGAGCCACGCCGACTGGACCTACCAGGCCAAGTACGGTATTCGTGATCACCGAGGCGGGGGTCGGGCTTCGGCCAGAGAGACGATTGCCCGCGTGGCGGTCGGAGCGGTGGCCAGGAAGCTTCTCACCGTGGTCGCCGATATCGAGGTGCTGGCTTGGGTAAGCCAGGTTCACACCATCGACGCGGTAGTCGACGGCGAAACCGTGACCCTCGAACAAGTCGAGGCTGACCCGACTCGGTGTCCAGATCCTGCGGCCTCTGCCAGGATGACCGCCGCTATCACACAAGCCCGCAAGAACGGCGACTCACTCGGCGGGGTGGTGAGTTTCGTGGTCCGCAACGTTCCCGCTGGCCTTGGCGCTCCCGTTTTCGACAAGATCGATGCCGATTTGGCTAAGGCCATGTTGTCGCTACCTGCAGCCAAGGGTTTTGAGATAGGCAGTGGTTTTGCCGGTACCCGACTCACCGGTCTAGCTCACAATGATCCCTTCGTGCCCGGGCCCGACGGCCTACCCGCCATGACAACCAACAACTCCGGTGGGATCCAGGGCGGCATTACCACGGGCAGCACCATTTTTGGCCGGGTGGCATTCAAACCAACGGCAACGATTTCTTCTGAGCAAGACACCGTCACCGTTCAGAACCAGCCAATCAAACTGACGGCCAAAGGGAGACACGACCCGTGCGTGCTCCCAAGGGCCGTACCTCTAGTGGAGGCAATGGCCCTGCTCGTTCTGGCCGACCATTGGCTACTTCAACAGGCAACCGACGTCCTGCCTCACTCTCCTAATGAGAGTGGATCGGTCTAGTCGGGGCGATCACGTAGGAAGGCTTCCAGCTCACCGGCCAGATCGTCCCCGGAGGGAAGAAGCGATTCGGTGGAGTCCACCTGGTTCTCCAAGCTAGAAACATAGCTGGCGCTCTCCGGATCGGAGGCGACCGCGACATCCATCCGTTGCACCCACTCCGACACCGCCGAGTCCAGTTCTTCGTAGTGAGTCTCGACCCCGGTCGTTTGCTGGATACGTCGCAGTAGGGCGCGAGTGGCCTTGGGGTTGGGTGACGATGGCACATAGTGGGGAACCGCTACTCGCAACGAAATAACCGGAATCCCAACCTCGTGAAGTCGCTGGTTGATCACCCCAACGACGCCGGTCGGGCCCTGATAGCTGGGCCTATCCAGAGAGAGGCGCTTAGCCAACTTCGGATCGGCGGACGACCCAGTCACGCTCAGCGGCCGACTGTGGGGCACCATGGCCACCATGGCACCCACGGTGATTACCATCTCGGCCCCACTACGACGAGCAATCTCTACCACCTGATTCGAATAGGTTCGCCACTTAAGATGAGGTTCCGTCCCAACCATGATGATCAGGTCTCGAACATCATCCGTTTTGCAGGCAAATACCTTGTTTGCTGGCCAGGTCAGCGTGCGACCACCAGCGCCATCGGTTCGAACCATTGGTCGAGCATCTTGAAAATTGAAGTACTCCTCCGGATCAATTTTTGCGATCTCTGTGGCCTCGGAGCGGTCCCGAATCCAGGCCAAGGCATCGGTAGCGGCCTCGGCGGCATCGAAGAGACCCTCGAAGGCAACCAGGAGAATGGGGCGGCGCAGAGTGGGTTGACTCTGCCAAACAAGATCAGGCACAAGGAAAGAATCGCGCATCAATCCCCCGGCCGGTAATCTTTCGGGATGATTACCCAATGGGGAAGTGACGAGATCGTGCTCACCAAGTCGGTCAGCGTGCTTTCTGGAGAGAAATGGGGCACCTATCCCTCGGGCAATTCCATGGTGGTAAAGGGCCCTTCTGAGTCTCTCATCATCGACCCTTCCGTGTCGGTGGTAAAACGCGGCGGGGCTCCGGTTCGCATCGATCTGGTTCTCAACAGCCACAGCCATGAAGATCATCTTCCTGGCAACGGCTTTTTTACTGACGCCCGAATCCAGGTTCATGACGATGACCTGGCCGGAGTCCAGTCTCTCGACGGTCTGCTGGATGTATATGGGCTTCAGGGGCAGGCTCGCTCGATCTTCGGCGAGGAGATCATCAAGGACTTCAGCTATGTCCCACGCCCCGATGCCACCGGTTTTCGGGACGGCGAAGTCTTCGATCTCGGCGGTGGCGTCACCGTAGAGGCGGTGCACCTACCCGGGCACACTAAAGGCCACAGCGGGTTTCGTACCTCCACCGGAGTCTTCTTCATGTCCGATATTGATCTGACCGGATTTGGCCCCTACTACGGAGACGTATTTAGCAGTCTGGACGACTTTGAGGAGAGCCTGCTGAAGGTTCGTCAGGAAGAAGCCAGCCACTACGTGACCTTCCATCACAAGGGAATCATCGAGGGCCGGTCGACCATGCTGAGAATGGTGGATGACTTCCACGCCATCATTGGTCGACGCCACCGAGCAATGCTCAAGTATCTGACCGAGCCCCACACGTTGCAGGAGATGGTCAAGCACCGTTTCGTCTATCGCTCCCACGTGGAAAGCGCCTTCTTGAACGGAGTGGAGTACCGCACCGCTGAACTCCATGTTCAACGGATGCTGGACCGGGGCGAAGCAACCGAGGTAAAGCCCGGCTGGTTCAAACGAGGCTGATGAACCCCGACATACCCGTCCGGTCAGGCGGGTGTAGCAAGTCACCCACCTGACCGGGTTGATCTGGACTAGCACTCGACACTAACCCAGCCACCTGTCTGATCCAGTTGTACCGCTCAACTGTGCAACACCGTCATCCTTAGGGTGTCTCTATCTCCAGCCCTGCTTCGGTCCAGGCCTTCCAACTTCCAGGGAAGCCCTTCACGTTGGTGTGCCCAAGCACATGGAGAACCGGGATTGAGAGTGCAGCTCGGAATCCCGAGGAGCAGTAGCTAATGACCTGAGTATCCGAAGGGATTTGATCCAGGCTCATAGGCAGAGTTCGCAGCGGAACGTTGATAGCTCCGGGGATTTGGCCCTCGGCGTTCTCACCAGCGGTTCGCACGTCGAGAACGAAGGCTCCGGCATCCATGGCCTCTGTGACCTTGGCGGCGTCACCAGCGGAAAGCCATCCCTCGGGGATGGTGCTGAGGAAACCGTCGACGGCATCCAGCATCTCTGGTGCTACTTCGGGGGCTCCGACCACCTTGGCCTCGGCCGCATCGGTTGATACTGGCTCCTCAGCGGCAGTCCAGCCCTTCCAGCCTGGCGCGTAGGCCAGAACGTTGTCATATCCCAGCATCCTCAGCGAGGATGTGGCCATACCGGCCCGGAACCCCGAGGCGCAATAGACAAATACCTGGGTGTCGGTCGGAATCTTGTCAATATTTTGGGCAAGAGTCCGGATCGGGATGTTGACCGCTCCGCCAATATGCCCTTCCTCGTACTCGCTGGTCTCACGAACATCAATGACCAGGGCACTACTGGCTTCGACCGCGTCCTTGAAGGCGGTTACATCCTTGATGGCCATGAAGCCTTCGGGAATCGCACTGGTGTAGGCGTTGACCGCCGCCACCATGTCGAACTCCTCGACCGGGGCCGCCTCGGTCGTCTCGGGCGCGGCTTCGGTGGTCTCAGTGACCTCCTCGACAACTTCCGCCGCGGTGTCTTCCGCCAGCACGGCGGCGTCATCGACCGCATCGGTAGCCTCGTCGACCACGGTTGCGGTGCTGCCCCCGCACGCCCCCGCTAGGAGGGTGAAGGCCATCAGCAGACCGACCGTTGATCTCTTATGGATTCTCATGACTGTCTTTCCTCTCTTTTGGGCGGATGCCCAGTGATTAGTTAATGGTTGACTCGGTGATGGTGGCGGCCGCCGATTCCGGTATTGCCTCATCGGAATGCTCCAGCTCATCAACCCACTTGGGATGTTCGAGCCGGGCTTCGTCCTCGTCGACGTAGCCGGTGGTCATGCCGGACAGCGCCTTGTAGACGTAAGTGAAGTAGAGGTGGCCCACCAGCAGCAGGGTGAGCACCAGCATGCATAGGTCGTGGACAACCACCAGGGCAGCGTGGACCCCAGCGCTCAGGCCAGGATGGAGGAACCACATGGCCAGGCCGGTGGCCACCATCACGAATGACACCAGGATCACGGTGGCGTGGTGAAGCTTCTGGCCAGCGTTGAGCCGACCCTGAGGAGGCATCTCCGCGGCTTGGCCTAGAGTGTAGCGAAGCACGTGCTTGAGCCAGTTGCGGTCGTCGGAATCGAAGTGGAACGAGTCCACCATCAGTTCCTTAGCCCCTCCCCGGTCCACAGCAAGGTAAACGAAGGGGACGGCGAGGAAGCCCAGCCCGCCGACCCGGTGCAGGATCCGTGATACGCCGCCAGCCGCCAGGAACGACAGGGGATTCCACAGCAGGATCAGGCCCGTCAGCAGGGCCAGAAGGAACGAGCTGGCCAGGAGGGCGTGGACCACTCTGGGCCGGCGCCGGTAGCGGAGCACCTCGTGGTCGTGTCCCGGTTCGTGCAGGGTCATCTCAGGCCTCCTTCTTCGGGGCGGACGTTCTTTTCTGGGAGGACAGTTCTTTCTGGGAGGACGGGGGGTCGGCCGCGGTCAGGGCACCCGATTCCTCCAGCTGGGCTAGCTCGGCCATATGGTTGCGGCGACCGATGACGGCCCCAACTCCGGCTAGCACCGCCATGCCCGCAGTCAGGCTGATCGAGGCGGGCTGGACCACCTTCTGCCAGGCGTTGGCCACGAACGGAACCTGCGGATCAACCGGCAGTTCCAGCACGTCGGGGGCGTCCGGCAGGACCATCACCATCCCAAGGCCACCGGCCTCACTCTTGCCGTAAACTCGGGCGTTGGGGTATCGGCCTCCGATAGCGGCAACCCTGCGGTCGGCCTCGGCCAGGATCGTGTCCCGGTCGGCGTACATCAGGGCGTTACTGGGGCAGGTTCGAACGC
>JAUTBV010159121.1:0-10164 GCA_032361325.1 Lepetodrilus fucensis | reverse complement strand
GTTATACCATTTACCGTCACACTCTCTCTCTCTCTCTCTCTCTCTCTCTCTCTCTCTCTTTCTCTCTCTTTCTCTCTCTCTCACTCTCTCTCTCACTCACTCTCTCTCTCTCTCTCTCTCGCTCTCTGTGTGTATACAGTTACCTCCATTGTAGCTTCTAAATAGGTTCCTGTTTGCATTACAATATTGTAATCATCGTTAGTGGCCAACTCGCCCAGGGTTCTGAAAGGGACACTGTCCTTCTTGACTGCAATGAAGGCTGTTAGATTTCCCGTGTACACTGCTACCATTACTATGTAGAAGATCCACCAGAAGCTGAACAACATTCTGGCGGATGCGGACTTGGGTAAAACATCGGTTTCTGGAAGACGGAACTATTCAGTACAGGCCGACTTCAAATAATTCCCATTTTCCTTAAACTTTTTTATTTAATAATTGAAAGAAAGAGAAATGTCTTTGCCAACAAAATAATAAGTCATAGTCATAATAAGTCATAAGTCATAATACGTCTCTCGGATTTACCCATGCATGTAATAATATCCATATAATTATACTCAAATATGATCAGACAACAATCCATTTTAATAACCAATACCTGATGTATTTTTTAATTTCATTTATAGGAGATCAATTGAAAACAAACGGCTTTTAACATAACACTGCAGACATAAACATATACTACAAGGATTTACCTTGATAAAACAAAACAATGATGGGCGTCTGGACGATGTCAACCAGATGGGGAAGTATTGATATCCGAGTCCGGAGGACTTGCACTTGGTAGGATCTCTCCAGCAGAGCATTATGACCACAACGCCGACCAAGCTGAGCAATATCAGCAGGTAGACATCTCTACTGAAGGGATTAACCAGGACAGTCAACGTGTCATCAACTACCTTCTTCCTGTAGGCCACCTTATAGTCCGTCCTGACGAGTATGGCGGAGAAGGACATGACCTTTGACCTCGCCATCGTGGTTCCGTACGGAACTCCGACCAAGTCAACCTCCTGGAAACAGAGACTATTGGATTATAAGTCAACCTCCTAGTAGAAGACTATCGGATTACCAGTCAACCTCATAGTAACAGAAAGTATTGGATTATAAATCAACCTCCTAGTAACAGAAACTATCGGATTACAAGTCAACCTTCTAGTAAAAGAGACTATTGGAGTATATAAGTCAACCTCCTAGTAGCAGACTATCGGATTACCAGTCAACCCCATAGTAACAGAAATGATTGGATTATAAGTCTACCTCCTAATAACATAAACTATTGGACAATAAGTCAACTTCCTAGTCCTATGGGATCAGCTTATAAATTGGAGGTTGTATATCAAAATACTAAGTATATCACACATCTTTAGCAATATAAAAATGGTTAGTATTATCTCACATCTCTAGCTGCCATTCCTAATAAACCGGTCCATGTGCCGTCTTCATTCATGAGTCCCCAGGTTTTATCGTCAGGTTCTACATAGCTGTAACTAAAGAATCGCAAAGGAAATAACGTCCAACTATCAAATGTAATTAAACCATGTTATTAATGTTATTTTTATAATCCCCAGACGGGTTTATATTCTGTGTTTTGACCTAGATTTTCGAGTGCAAGGCAAAATGCTGTCATATAGGATAGTAATTATATACTAGTAACATCTGTTTGGAATATACAGTTAAAATTCATCATGTTCGACCACAGGCGCTTAATACAAACATTGCCATTGCCCTTGGATAACCGCGTAATAATATACGAGGTAAACCCTCCAGCATCATCCTGCTTGAACACTTCTAACACCAGCTGGTCAGAGTATATTTATAAACATAATTAATTCCAGTATAAATTTGAATAAATTAGAAAACATACCTGTAATTTACGTGACGTCCGAGACTATTGAAAAGATCTGTACATGTTAGCTTGTATTGTATTTTTTCCTTATTTGGAATCTTCTCACAAAATGGAAGCCACTAAAACAAAAATCATTACGAATGGTTTATTATATTAGTATATCGATTGGTTGTGAATTTGATTTGTTTGCAGGTTTACAATATTTAGACATTTCCTGAAAACTTGTTAGTGTAGTTCAATGTCTCATTTATAACACATTGGTACGTTATCAAACGTATTGCTACTATACTTGACATGACATGTAGAATTCATGCATATTCACTTTACAAAAGAATTGAATTACAAATTAAACTTAAATCTTGGTTTGCTTCCACTAAATTCGCATTTTCTTAGCAAAGGAATTATAATGATATGAATGAGAGATAACTGGATCCATTATTTAAGCATATAAGTGCATTGAAGATTTTGATTGTAATACTGTTTGTGTATGGTCATTAGGTGTTTTATGTTGAAGACAGTTCTCAGTCATATATTTTATTTTCGTCTCGCCCATGGATACATATTATTACACACATAAATGATACACATTAAGTACAAGCATAGTCATGGCCATTCTTAGGAATTATGAGAGACGGTTAAAACTGTATGACTTTATATACAGAATATATTAATAATAGTAATAGGTATTATTGCATCATCATCAGACAGTTCTCAGTCACCTCTAGGACTCCAATAGTCAGATGTCTACCGTTGAGTCCACGCTTCGCATTAGGAAACATTGTCCCGAACTGAACCGTCGCTACGTCTTCTGGAAAGCAGTAGTCTCCGATGACGTCCCAGTAACGACTTACGTTTCCCCAGGTTAACGATTTTATTGTGGTGTATTTTGACCTTTGAACTTTAGAACACGTGGTCTGGGCCTGAAAATTAAAGTAAAAGTTTTTAAACATGGGAACAGTTTTTGTTACCGATGTATTTGTTAAGAATCAAAACGCTGGAACTTACTTCAGTAAATTCAGTAACATAGAGCGTATTCGTTTCAAATACTCGACCAACCCTAAGGTGATGAAATTAGCCAATGACCAAACACTCATGATGATACGAGTACCCTCATTGGCTAATTTCAGCACGCGACCGTCACCATAGGGTAGGTCGAGTGTTGAATCGAATACGCTCAGCGATACACAGGCCAGGAGCCTGATATACAAATATAATTTACCCAACGTAGCCGTTCCACAAAGCTGTCGTAGCTAAATTATCCTTGTAATCTATCGTAACTACACTATAATTGCCAGATTAGCTGGTGCTTCAGAGGTTAGAGTGCAATACAATCACATTTCAGACTTCCGATTATAATTTAAAAAAGTATATTTTCCTAATAAATGATCATTTGTCATGTTATGAAATGAACATAAATTATAGTACTTATCAGGCATACATGTCTACATATTTTATATCTAATGGTTAATTACGATAGGAACGTATATATATATTTATCATCTAATGGAAAGTTGAATATGGACATTATTTACACGGTTTTTGCATTTACCCCAAAACTATTCCTAATTTTGCCATATAGTTAACATAGTTTTTATTAATATTTTAACAAATTACAAGTTACTGATCTTTATGTATTCCTACGCGTAACAAAATACGCTCATTCACTCACTGACGTTTTCTTCTTGTAGAGAGGTATTTAAGCTTGACATTAGATGATAAAGAGATTATTAACCTTGTGTTTTTAGATATCGTATATATCCTGAACTTGGGGATAATCTCTATGTATTAGATTCGCTAAAAGCTCGTCTAATACAAAGATTATCCCCAAGTGCAGGATTATACGATATTTAAAGACACTCGGTTAATAATCTCTATATTTACATACACGTAAATTATTACAACTTTAAATGGTGTCTGTCTAGCATAATCAGTAACCATGAAAACATGGGTACATACATTATTGTTATGACATTATTATGCATACTTTCGGAGATATTAAATATATTATGATTTTCGAGTGACAAATTTAATAAAATACTATGGGAAAACAACGTGATGTTCGAGTGACAAATTTCATAAAATATATGGGAAAACAACGTGTTCCTTCCAAAATAAGCATGGAGACATGAAGTGTAATGGTTAGTGAATCCATTTCAAGCGGGATTGCGTTCTGCCCCGTGTATTTATGTCACAAGTCGAATTAACCCAACGAAGAGGATCCTGCGCGGATACTTTCTGTAATAGTCCTATTTGCTTCCCCTGTAGCTATAGGGTGCCAGAATAGATAGCAACATAGTAAACGGGGCATCTTATAGCTACAGTTCTGCAGCTATATCGTTCGTAACCTTTCGCTTCTTGGACAGTTGACTGTAAGCTTAATTTGGTTTACCTGCTCAAAAAGTCTAATAACGGTTTGTTTGGTGCAGCCAAACTTTATTGCTATATTGTTGTAGTTAGGCTTACATTTTGGAGAAAAGGGTAAATCAAACGTAACACAAAATATATCGGTGTTTTAATAAATATTTAAAAAAAAACAGAGTGTAAACTTTCTTTTGTACTTCAGTTTATCACCAGGACCTTCAAATCGTTCATACTTCAGTGAACTATCGTAATTGAAATCATATCTACTGGTATCATATAGGCCTGCATGTTACAATCTATCACTCAGCCATTTAATAGAGATACAAAAAATAGTTGGGCAAAATGACTGGGGGCAGTAATTCAAAATGATAAATTCAGGGATACCAGTGAAAATGAATAACCGATGATGTATTTTAACAACTACATGTATACTAAATAATTATATCATTGTGCGTACAGGTAAGACATACATAACGGCCATGCCAGCTGGTTCTAGGGGACACGTTGTCCTGGCGTCAGGAAAGACTGGAGGATCATATACAATTAACTATCCACGCCTTGGACAGAGCGTCTCTGGTAACGTGGACCCATTCAGCTATAACATAGAACATGTCAACACCAGCACCAACTTTGAAAATTCTGCAATGGTCATCACTGTTACAGATGACATTTATGTATACATGTCTGACAGGTAAGTAAAAGTTACATCCACACTAACTTAGTTAAACCATCATCCGCATATTTCAACTGTCGTTATTGTATATATTCTGCGCATAATGAATAAATGTGTGCAAATATTCGGAACTATATTTCATCCATTTATATCTCTATTAATAACAATCTACGTTAGAGGTGTGCCACGTACGTCACGATGTGCAGGTGAGGTATACCAGTATTCTCGTTGAAGCGTGATGGCTATTCATACTTCTGGTTACTTACAGAGAAGAATGGCCCTGAACATGGTTTACACATAGCGTCATAATGTTCGCGTACACCTCGTGCAATGACTGATCTCCGCATGCACAGTGTGCATATATCGTGGAGCACGTGCTGTTAATGGATACTTCTCAACGTGTCAAGATACTAAATAAGATGTTTGTTGGCATTCTAGTAGCCTCCATGGCTCAGGGGATAGCTATAGAGCGTAGGATTAACACTCAGAAAGAGTGCATTCGATCCTGACAAATGTCAAGATATTTTATGATGTGGAAGTAAGTGCTTTTTGAAACCTAAGTCGAAAACTCTACAATACTACAACACATGACTCTAAAATACTACAATATTATTCTAGTCATGGCTTAAAAGTAGTTCTGACCGTGGTTTAACTGAAAAACTGTCAGTTTTAACCGTTGTTTAACTGAAAAACTGTCAGTTTAACCATGGTTTAACTGAAAAACTGTCAGTTAAACCACAGCAGTAACCATGCAAAAGTAACACAGGTATGGTTTAAGAATAAGTAAATATACTGCCATAATGTCGTATTTTTTTACATTACCTTTTTGTTTATGTTCATAGGACAACCCACAATATTATTTTGTGAAGGGGATATCACACAGCAAACTGTAAGTCTTTGTCAAGTTGATTAAATGTATTATTATTACAATTAACATAACTGACAATAAATAAATGTATTGTCAATCCGATAACCTGATTGGTTCATGTGACCCCAAAAAATTGTGTTCATACTTTGATGAACAGAATTTTCTTAGGTGGCATTATGATGTCACGTTAAACATAATGACAGTATCATTATCTGCCCTTCAATGAACGTTATAGAAGTTACTAACTTCGTAGGACCATAAATTCAAGGTCATTATCTTTCATAACAATGGTTGATTGTTCTTCTGTTGTCATACGATTGTTCTGTTGTTCATACGATTGTTCGTATCATTGTTCTTCAGGCGTCATGTCACATCATACTTAGTTACTGCATTTATGTTCTCTGAATTATTTCTTTTAAAAACATTGATTTCTCTTTATCCAAACTTGTTATCTACTGTTTTTAGTGACTGTCATTATAAGAAATGAATGTTGAATCATTAGCATTCATTGTGCCATGAAGCTAATGGGTCACAAGACCAAATTTACCATGAAGCGCTTCGCACATCATGGAATTTCGTCTTGCGCAACATGAATGCTAATGACTCAACATTCATTTCTTAATTAGTGGTTGCTGGTCGCAATTTTCTTTCAATTTTTATATGTATTCATGAGTTGAGGAACAAGAAAGACAACTCTTGATTGTTTTTTCTTCTTCATGTTTTGTTATGTGTCTTTTGGTTGATGAATAGGAAAGATAAGTGTAACAGTTTTGCTACTTCATGCTTTTTGTGTGTACGGGTTTGGGAATAAGAAAGATACATTTTGTGATTTATATTTCATGTTTTATATGTCTCAGGGTTGGGGAATAAGGAAGATAACTCTGGTGGACAATGCCCGCATATCGTACTCGAACCCTGTCAGACAGTCACTGTTTGTGTTTGAGGATTGTCTCAATGGCGGCAAGCCCAAAGCACAGGCGGCGGCTGAATCACTGAAGAAAATATTTCCTGGAGCAGTAAGTTGTATTTTTTATTATGGTGTATAGTAGTGTGGATTTGTTAGCTTTTGATTTAAAAACTAACTTTTTATGCGTATTAGCATAGTAATTAATTTCTGACTGTTCTCAATATATGTACTACTTTTTTTTATGAATTAATGTACAAAAATAAATAATGTTCAATTCATTTAATTTCAGGAGACTTCAGGCATCACACTTTCAATACCAATGCCTGGCCATGCAATATTTGGTAAGAACCATATTATTATTTTTAAATGGCCAGGCCATTTATAACATCCAGGCATCACAGTGTATAAAACTTCAGCAATTTCACTGCCACACATGAGGACTGGTAAGTCTGAGAAGTTATTTGTCCTCACATATGTTGGCCAGTGATGATTATGTACAAACAAACAAAAACAATCATGACATGGGGGCGCGCAAGGCTAAAACTTTACCAGTTCTCACTGAAATTAAACCCGTTTGGGGCGTGCGGACGGACCCTATTTTGAACACTGCAGAAAGGTCATTTTCACAATTGATAATGGCATGGGTGAGTGAGTGAGTGAGTGAATGAGTGAGTTTAACATCTCTGCAAGATGACAGTATTGGATTTTAACCTGGGGCCTTTGTCTCAGAAGTCCAATGCTCCACCATTGCGCTACCCCCCGCTCCACAGACTGCGTTTCTGTTCAGAAGGAGCGCTGGAGGAGGTGAAGAAGGACGTGGAAACGCTGGAAGGTCTCGTGGATGAGCACGATGTACTGTTCCTCTTGATGGACACACGGGAGAGCCGATGGCTGCCCACCCTCCTTGGAGCAGCCAAACAGAAAGTAGGTAGCAGAAACTGAGCACACCAAACCTACTTGATTTGGGGCAAAAGAAACATCACTGGTACTTCCAAAGGCTAATATCCCAAATGCTTATATTTGATATATAATATCTCAATAGTATAATGAACAATATGGGTTACTGTATTGGCCCATTTAGAAGATTACGTCAATTTGGCTTAACTGCATGGAGCATCAAACAATAAATATAATCATTTGGGATACTAGATTTTTTTATTTGCATGCCATGTGACATGTGATGTACGCGCATCTTTCTAAGCCTCTAGCCGCTTTCTGACAAATAAAAATGTGGGTTTTCTTTGTTACTGCAGATTGTGATGAATGCTGCCCTTGGCTTCGATACATTCCTGGTTCTTCGTCATGGTTACAAGACTGCCGACAGCACCTCGGCGGAACCAGATCTTGTTCCTTTGACAACCAACATTCCTGGAAATCATCTTGGATGCTATTTCTGTAACGATGTTGTTGCCCCTGGCGATGTGAGTGGACATTTCTGTGATTGTATATCAGGACTTATGAAATTTGTTTTGTTTCGATACATATCATTTAGAAATCATTTGAATAGGAATGGTTTTTCTAAAGAAATTGTAATCCAAACATCTATCAAAAAATTATAATAGATTAACAAATTAAAAAGATGCTTCTAAAATGTATTTGAATCAAATTTATGTATTCTTTTAAGTCAACACGAGATCGAACATTGGACCAGCAGTGCACTGTAACAAGACCAGGGATATCTATGATAGCCAGTGCTGTTGTTGTGGAGCTCCTAGTGTCTGTTCTGCAGCATCCTAAAGGGTAGGTAACTCTGTCCCATAGTCCTCGTCGCCACACGAAGGGGTTGGTTCATAGCATAGTCATAGTTCATCAGATTTTGAAGCCAAAGACCTTAAATTCAAATACTGGGGACCAATTATCAGTGTTTGTAGAAGTTACATTTCTAATAATTATGGTGTCTGTACTGTCACAATGGAGTTATCACCCCTTGTTTGTCATTACCAGTCGGTGCTTGCAGGGTTTCTGCAAAACTCAACGCTATGGGTGTTGACAGTTTCCTCCTGCCATAAAATTGACAAACCATGTGTCACTAATTCTGCATGTTTCAATAATACCAAGTTTTGCATGAGATTTATATTATTGGTAATCTGCCCGCGAGATTACGAGAGAGAAAAAATGAGTACAATTTCATTCTCAGGCTCAAATTTTATATGGGGATTTGTTAACAAAACTTTGAGTAGCAATAAATATTGCTCAGAAATATTTTGTTAACCTGGGGTCTGGTATTAATTGGAAAGGTCAGTGAAATGCCCTAGTCGTAGTAATATGAAGAAACTATATTCATTCATGCATGAATGAATATTAGATTGTGTCGTCATGTCGCCAGACCGAAAGAGAATCTATAACGGAATAACAAACTAGAAGTAGTATTTTTGGTCAAGATATTTGTGAGTGCGTCGCTCTTTGGGCTAAACTGTGGGCTGTCTAGCGTTGATCAGAGATCCGCTCGGCCCCCGTTTGGCACAAATTGAGTAGGCCTACGCACTCACAGTAAAAACGTAGTATTTATTATATATATTAAATTTACCGATATCTAGTAGACTGTATATAGTATAAATAGAATAGATGGTATTTTATTATAAGCAAAACTCACGATACTTCTTCTAACCTCTACAGAATAAATTGTAGTTAACTGTTTACAAATGTATGTTATTTATTTATAAGGGTTTTTAAGACTGAGCAATCGAGACTGGCCCCCTTGATCGTTACAGTCAGTTATTACTCATACTATTGGCTGGTAATGTGAAATTTTGTTTCATGGTAATTTATTTTCCAGACCTGAAGCTCCAGCTGACATTAGTTCTGCAGAGGACATCCTGTTCCGGGATTCCGAGTGTTCTCTGGGTCTGGTACCGCACCAGGTGAGATGGTGTCTGGCTTCAAATCTATTTCCATTGCGCCCCAAAACTTTTTTAATACAGTGCTCCCTCGATATAACGCGGAAGTTGGGGCCAATGACATGCCCCCCCGAGTTATCATACCCGCGTTATATCAACAAATACTTGTAATGTACATGATAGCCTGTATCATGACTTTACATTGGCAGATATGGGGTCCACGTTGGACCCCGCGTTGTATCCAAATCCGCGGTGCATCGAAGTGCGTTATATCAAGGGAGCACTGTACTATATCATGTTCAAGCTAAATTTTCATATGGAGATTTGTGAACAAATTATGGTCTTAATTGTATATATGTGTGTATGTCTGCCAGTTGTCTGTGGTAGATAACACAACGGTATTCTGTGGATGTTTCAGATCCGAGGTTTCCTGTCCCAGTTTCACAACGTTCTTCCAGCCAGTCAGGCCTTCTCAAAGTGTACAGCCTGTTCCCAGACGGTCAGGCTCATCTCATTGTAGCCATCACATATTTTTATTTTTTATTCTTTTTAATTTTAAAATAAAATAAATATATAAATATTTTTAAATATTATTTAAGTGAAGAAGAAGGTCCGAAAACTGTAGATTATTTTGGCACGTGATGCGCGATCGAGGCCGTTAGGCCGAGATCGTGC
>JAUTBV010159110.1:0-10166 GCA_032361325.1 Lepetodrilus fucensis | reverse complement strand
GAGAGAGAGAGAGAGAGAGAGAGAGAGAGAGAGAGAGAGAGAGAGAGAGAGAGAGAGAGAGAGAGAGAGAAAGAGAGTACTGTCGTGTCAGTACGTCCTAATGACACAGATGGGAAAACCCAGTAATTTTCATCCGTCTGTCGTGTTGCAGCAATTCAAAATATCATATGCACAAACAACATACACCAGACTACCCTAGACAGTACATCGTAAAACTAACACCCAACTAACTAGCTGGTACGTCATAAAAACTGACAGCAACATAAACTGGACACCGATGTAACTAGACTGATTGTCATAAAACCGGCAATCGACAAGGAAATGCGACAAGTGACCCCTACGAGCTACAAACTAATATTTAACTGGACGTGGCCTGAACGCAAACGCACGAGTACTTGAAAACTCGCTTGTTGGCAGCCTGTGGTTATGTTACATTTCATACGAACACTGGCATCCCTAGGACCATCTGTGTGGGGATCGGATGCTGAACAATGAAAAGTGACATGAACACTGTCAGAGTATCGCGATACATAATGAAATGGTATGAGGCTCCAATATCGGTAGTTATACATGTCAAAATGACACTGGATGCCAAGCATGGCAAAGCTAACCATAGCTTACAGCGAGCTTCCATACATCTCATAATACGTCATTGAAATTTAAACGCACGCTGTCCAAATCGCACGTCCCTCGATGGTTTATTGCCGGTACATCATCCTGTTTACTCCCTCACCACACCTACATTGTCCATTCTAATCTCTGCATGATTCATAAATTACACTCTTTTAGAGCTCATAAATAAACATATATTGACCAGCAACCATTTACCCGTAAAGATCCATCACTATCCATACAGTTTCCTTTTAAAATTTACATTCCGAATTAACAGATAAAATACTGTAACATGAACAACCATATGGCCAGAATCTAATCTATACATTTCAGAATTGCATTGGCTTTTTTTATGAATATACTAGCCGACTCAAATTCCTCTCTGCCAGAGCAAACATGGGATTCCGATTGATTAAACCAACATGGAAAAAGGATAATTGTGCTTCTTTTAATACTTTCCCCAGTCATAAATTAACACCAAAGCCAATACGGACAAACGGATCGCGATCTTTTGTGTATGCGTACGTCTTCACCGACTACTTTAGTACTCATTGCACTGTTGGGCTTGTATTAATAAGTCAGCGCGGCTACACATGTAGATCAAGCGTAACACTGGCCCCGGATTTATTACACTTGTAAACCCCTGCATGGCCCTCCATATACAACACGTCCAATTTCGTTTATTGGCAGAAACAGCGAGCTCGTCCAACAAGCCGAATACCCATCTTTCACAAGCGAATGAAATAAGAATTCAATATTCGCAGACAGTGCTAATATGAAATAAGATATTGGGTGTGGAGAAACGGAGTAGGGGTAAGCACAGTGTATGGAGTGATAAACTGAGGCCAAAGCTGAGAGGTCCGATGTTCCGTTTACAATGGCGTAAACCTACACTGGGAAAGACCAAGAGTGAGACACAGAGCTACATTCATTCTTTTCCATTTCAATGGGCATTCGGCTGTTGCAGTTATTCACCCCCCTGTATAACTCACATGTACACCTGACACTATTATTGAAATAGATCCCACGTCAGTTCGCCACCATTTACTATAAACCCACACCCGCATTTGCAACTCGCCGAGAAAACAGCCCTCCTAAAAAAAAAGCTTTCACACGGACCGCGAAAGAGAGAAAAGCATAAAGAAGTAAAACTGAATTCAGATATCTTTAAGCAGCAAAACACGACACAAAAGACTAATGGTTACTGCTGACCTCTCGAGTAGAGTGACTCGCATAAATGAGAGAAAACTTTCAATAGGTATCGCCACATTTCTACACTCGTATCGATAAAAGTTCACCTCCGTCGCTCGTCAACCGCCACGTTTGTCCGACAACAGATGGTTTTAATTCTTGCTATATAAAACTCGAGAATACAAGAAACATTGGGCTCTCTGCATCTCCTTTCATGCTGCAAGCAACAGGTTTCGGCTTGTGTCTTTATCTTAATCCATAGACGAGTACACGACGCTTATACCACGCGTCTCAAAGTGTTAATGGCCGTACGTCAATAGTGAAAACTGTTACATTCAAACAGTGCATGCTGCAACTTACAGTCAAAGAGATGCCATTGCATAAATTTAACCCAACGCCAATTTGTGAACAATCGGCCCAAATTAATGTCCCAAAGCAATATGAATATGTTCGACAAATTTCATTATCCAATTGATTTTCACATCCAACTGTTGCCTACACCTGCTAAGCTAGGAATGCTGACTTGTGTCAAAGTGAAATTCAATGACGGAACTCCTGTTCATCGTGACTGTATTGTTATGTCATTACCAACCAGCCGATACTGCCATTAACTGTTGTATTAAGCTCCAGTTTCTAACAAGCATATTAACAGTAGGATGCATCGATAAATGGTATGCTCCAGCCAGTTAATGTTCAGTACAGAGCTGATTGCACTGTAAATTAGGCTCTTAACCAGGAACCATAGAACATAAATTAAGAATGTATTTATTTATTTATTGCATTACGCTACTGCTGGAACATCTCAACCATAAGTCCAAAAAATATATATATATTATGCTCGTAACTCGAAAACCATAGAACACAAATTAATAATTTATTTATTTATTAGGCTCATCAGAAAACCATAGATTAATAATTTATTTATTTATTAGACTCATTAGAAAACTATTGAACACAAATTAATAATTAATTTAGGTATTCCTTGATGTCACTGCAGGAATATCGCCCATGTGACAAAAGATTATTTCAATATAATTTATTCGGTTTTAAAATAAAGTTGGTGGTATTGAGCCTACATTGGACAGACTTGAGCCAAATATATGACAACATATAATTCTTCACAATGCCAATAAAGCCTTCTACAGTGTGTGTGTGTGTGTGTGTGTGTGTGTGTGTGTGTGTGTGTGCGTGTGTGCGTGCGTGCGTGCGTGCGTGCGTGCGTGTGTGTCATCCATTTCTTCACCACGATTCGAGGGGACAGAGGGGTCAGCATACTGTCTCAAAATTGATTTTCAAAGTTGGGAGACGCAGCCTTAATTAACAAAGTTAGAAATCAAATTTAATCAAGACTCCAAATGAACCTTGCCTATTATTAGCTTTTCATCTCATCCTGCTCATACTGACTTGACACCTCGTACCCAAATCTGTCCATCTGTACACCATGCCCCGAGGTTACGAAAACTTCCTGAGTACGATTTCATGCTCAACTCAAAAGTTGTGTACATGAATCCCCATAGAAAATTTTAGCTGAGCATGAAATGTTTTTCGAAAATGTTCCACAAGTTCTTGGCCTCCACTACTGGAGATTGTCTGGCAAAGTTAACTCAGAATAACCCTGGCCATTTGAACCAACACAAGACTAGGCCTGTCATCATTGCAAATGATGACGAAAGACATGGGTATTAATCGCTGTCCATTATGATGGATGACGGGGGACACGAGTGATCTCAAATGATCGTCATCAGCACCTTTCGATCACTTCCATGCGAGTATAAATCGATTCACCCCGACGCAAATTCATCACTGGTATACATTCCTTGAGAACAAAAATACTGGTAGACCCTCGGTAAACATTGTGCTTTTTAAATGTCATAAGTGTCTTCTTTCTCTCCATCTGTCTCATCCTACTTTCTTCTCTCCATCCCAGGATGTAACCCTGAGCAAGTCACGCTCTTCCATCCATCTTTACTTCAACCCAGCCTCAAAGCAATATATTAGTTATTCTTCTTTCTTTCAATGCCAACTACCGTAAATTCATTATCGTTAAACAAATTCACTAAACAAAAGAAAATTAATAAATTCAGTCCTCTCCATCCCCATTCATCAGCTTCACATTCCTTCTTTCTATCCAAGCATGTAGCCCCTTGACACTGTTCTTTCCATCCACCATCTTACTCCTTTCCATTCCAATCCCAACTTTCCTTCTCTCAATCCCACCCCCAAACCATGATATTGAAGTCTTCCTTTCAATTCCAGTCCCCAGCCCCTAGAATATCACCTCCTTTCCAGTGCTAATCCTGGTCTTCCTTCTCTCTATCCCAATAACTTTCTTCTTCTTTCCATACCATATCCAAACCCCAAAACCAACCAGTCTTCCTTCTCAATCGTGGTTCCTTCTCTCTGTCCCAGTTCACAATCCCTAGACTAAATTCAGTGTTCAGTCTCCATCTCAGTCCTAACCCCTAGACTACTTCCTTCTCTCCATCGTGGTAAGTGAGTAATTAAGGAGTTTAACATCTCTACGGGAATCTTTCACTCATTTGCAACAATCTCCATCACAGTACACTATGCTGAGACCAACCAGTTATGCCGTCTTCCTTCTCTCCATCTCAGTGTCAACCCTTAGACTACTTCCTTCTCTCTATCATATCACTCAACAATGAGATCAACCAGTCATGCCATCTCCTACTTACTTCTCTCCATCGGTATAAACCCTTAGACTACTTTCTTCTCTCCATCTGAAGTATCTAACTCTTACTCTACTTTCTATCCATCTCAGTCAACCCTTAGACTACTTCCTTCTCTCCATCCGTATCAACCCTTAGTCTACTTCCTTCTCTCCATTACAGCACCCAACCCCGAGAGAGACAGACCAATCAAGAGTCACACACACCGCTGTCTTCGTCCCAGTGGTAAATGGGGAAAGTGGGGGACTCGGGAGCTCCAGCTAACCATCGTCTGGCGGCACCAGACATCAAATACATCTCCTGGTAATAGCATGCCATCCCCGGTTCACTGGTCGTCATCAGTGCTTTATCTATGACAGGCCATATCATAAGTGTTTCCCACAACTTCCTTAACTCTCCACCACTTGCAATTTAAGCAGCTATTTTTATGTCCTGCATAATCTGGTCAGATTGAAATCTGTCGGTAGATGATGAACTATTGACACCAAGCAGTACAAGAAACCAATGGTTGTTTTTTTTACGGATTCGCTCGTAAAACAACTTAACAAAATGTTTCTTCATCGATTTGTTGGTTACATCAACATCGATAAATTTACTTTTATTTATTTCACCCTTATTGACAAGCTCGTATTAATACATTGACACTAAACATATTGTATGTTAAATCTCCTCTACCAATGCACTGACAACACATTGACTTCCTTCCTAATCCTGTAACCGAATACCGTAGTATACAGATGCATTAAATATGATCTATCCAATGAGTCACAAAGAAAGAAAAAACATCCCAGTTAATGGGTCGTCATGTTTAAAAGCAACACTACTAGATTATCTTGCCTATTAATTATTTTAAAGTTCAAAACGTTTTAATATAATTGAAAATTGAGTGATTTGTTGCAGTGGAAATCTTTTACCCAAACATGACTACTTACGGAGTAGAAGAAAAAAATGGGATAAAATTATTAAAGGAGGTAGGTATAACTTTCAATGAGAAGCAATATTCATGTTGCATATCAATAAAAACAAACTCACCACAATATTCACATTGTATACCAATACAAAAATCAACCCCTCACGTATCGGTTTCACCATTACAACCTACATTCAAATCAGGTGCTTCCAACTTGGGCCTATATGCATGATGAATTTTGAATCAAAATTACGATGCGAACCATGCAGTGGATTGAACGACAAAGCAACAGTTGTCTGGTAGACATGCTTTTCACCAACAGGGCTCAGTAAAAACTTTTTTCATAACGGTAATCACATTCTGAAATTTGATGCAAACGGAATATAAAAGAGCGTTAGCTTAGTAGGCTGGTCGTAAATTAGTTGTGTACATGTACTGTGTTAGTGTTAGGGGCATTTTAACATGTCACGCCAACGCTACGTTGACAGTGATGAGTTGTGTGCGGTAATTTATCCCTTACACTGCACGCACACGCACACACATACACACACAGGATAGCGTTACAGTTCAAATACATTCTATCTAAAACTCAAATTATGGAACGCACAAGGGATATTACTCCAAAATTGTGATGAATCCCGTTATTTGGAATTCAATTCCAGAAGTTATTTCGGCTAGTGTTTTTCGAGTGAAATGGACATTGCAAATGAGGACATTCGTTGTCGTCTATATTGCGGTTCTGAAATATATAACCAGCAACACACACAAAATAATAAGTCATAAAAAAAAAGTCATAATACAAAATAAATTACGTAAGTATTGCTTCGGAGATCCTCGAAATGTAATTCAACCCCAACAGACCAATGGTACCAAAAGAAACGTTGCGAAATAATACGACTTTCACGAAAACATTCTCCTTCTTCCACAAACAACGCACGCTAATCGTGACATTTCGAGTATTAAGTGCACAGACGATGGGCTATAATCATGGAGGCAAGCCCATGGGGATAATACCAGGATACAGTGCAACGCCTGGACGGCAAAAACATATTCAAAACCCTATCAGAGATCAATATCCCTTTATCTCACTGGCCGATGATCTGTGCTCCTGTATATACTATATATATTTAATGACGCTTTACTAACAACACCGGCATACATTACATAGGATACGGTGCACACTGAGGGATTTCGTTCTCATATTGATTGTCGGACGATGAATTATTAAATATCCCTGATGACAACTGACACAAAGTAACATAGCATCACTTGAAATGTTGAAAACAACCCGGGAGAGAAAGAACCACGCTGGCAATATGATCTCGATATGTTTTTAGAAATCGGGGGTGAGTCAACATCGAGAAGCCATTATGCGTTCCGCTCGACTGGCTTTTCATAGTTTGCATGTGGTAGGTTTTTATGACGATTGTTCAGGAAATGTGCACAGGTTTAAACAGGACATCTCCCGTTTTCACTTTGTTAACCCGAAAATCTATTACATTGCCCAATCTCCCCCCCTTTCGACGTAACCCATCTTGAGTAAACAGACCTTTCAGGGATAATAAATTAGATTAATGTTTTTACAAGTTCCTGCGAAAGCTCTGCCATTGGCTTCGGCGCACCTGTTGAATTCAGCGAGCGTCGGTCTTACGGGGTCTTTTAGGTTCCAATATGGCCCCGTCTAAATTGAATTTGATGCCATGATATGCTACCAGTTAAGAAGGCACGAGCCTGCGAGAATTCAATAAATCCAACAATCCCTTCACAGAAAACTAGCAGTCTGCCACGACACGATGCTGGAGGAATTTCATTTAATGGAGTAATTTGGCCCGAGCATCATCTAACTGGAAGCAAGACTATTTGCATGCCGGCTCGGGTTCTGACGAGGCAGATCGAGCACCGGTGCCTTCCTACGACAAAAGATGACAATTCACGTAGCATGTGGGATGCATCGATGTACGTACACACAAGTGGCATAAGAGAAAAACAGGGGAAAAGGGTACTCACCATATCCTGTTTGAGCGAGATGGGAACGTACTGGACATAATAGTAGGGGTGCATCCTTCCAACACCGCGAGACAGTCTTTGGCGAATCGTGATGGCAGACAAAGTGCAGGCAACACTAAACGGGAAAGCTCAACGACAGTTTGTAATGGTACTCGTACTATTAATGAGCGAGTGAGCGAGCGGGGAGACACACACACACACGACGCACACACACACGGACTGCAGTAGCAGTAGTAGTGTTGATGAGGGGACGAGAAGTGGTGTTGGTGGTGGTAGTACAACAGTAGTAGTAGTAGTAATAGTAGTAGTAGTAGTGTTGGTGGTGGCGTGTGATCACCTAAGCACTGTGGTTGGGACGGGCCTGTAGAAAATGTTTAGACCATTCCTCGTGTCGAGTCAAACGCCGAATACAGCCTTCACGGAGAGTGTATGTGGGGACAGGCTCACCAACACACACACACACACCACAGCTTATAGGTGCTATTGACAGAGGGCTCAATACTGCCTTTTGTTGTGCTTACTCCACTGACAAAGCTCGCCGCAATTATTGCACGTTTTTTGAATTGGGGAAATTGACGACTGGAAGCAGTCATTGGTCGGTATTAGTCGTGGCGACTATTGTTCGGTGTAATCGTAAAAGCGTGCTGGCAGTTGTGTACGGATATTGCACTTGTAGGGAGTGTCCATTTCCATGTCAATTCGTCAATCAATCATGCGGATCGGTGACAGCTAGTCATATTTCTCAACGTCGCCACTCTCTCTCTCTCTCTGTCTTTCTCTCGGTCTCTCTGCCTGCCTATCGCTGACTGTTTTAGCCACGAGTAATTCGCAGCTAATTACAGGTAAATGTGACTTTGATCTCGTCTCATCTTTACACCTGGGGGTAAGGGTGAGGGGGTTGGCTTGCTCATGGACACGGTTCGTTGGGTTTTGGCACTGGAGGGGGTGGGGGTGGGGTGGAGGCAAGCGTCGCGGATAAACGCTTCTGAAAGGTGCGAGACATGTGGGCCAAGCAATTTATCAATTGCCTTGTTAGGGAGTAAGGAGCAGGGTGATAATATAACATAAATGATTCACACCTTTTTCAGTGTGGGGAATGAAGGATGTATATTGCTGCGATATAAACATACATTTATTCAATAGAGGTTAGGTTGTAATTGGAACAGGTTGTAGGTCATGGATGCCACTACTTAACTGCAATAGGAAGTACATTCAAGTTATAAATAATACATGAGCAAGTATCATTTTTTTAAATAATAATTTTAATAGATTAGTTTTTCCACCATTACCAGCAATGTGGGATGTTATGTTGCATTTATTTATTTAGTTTTCTGTTTTTTGTTTTTTTTTAAAGTGTTTTTTTTATACATTAGGGTTTTTTTCATCCGAAGCAGCAATGTGGGGAGTCATGTTGCATTTATTTATTTATATATTTATTTATTTACTTAAATTTTATTTTTTAATTTTCAATTATTAACAGCAATAATGTGTAGTTATGTTGGGTTTTCTTTACAGAAAAAAGCTAAATGTCAATGTAATAATATTTATAATCAGCAATATATATATTGGCTTGCCGGAACACACAAATGAAAAATGACACCGCATAAAAATACCCTACAAGAGCTTGTGAAAGGGAAGTAACTCTAGGATAGTGTCAAAACAGTATGTGATCCAATAAACGCTTACAAAAGAATAAATAACTGCCAAATTATGTGGTATCCTTTCAATTTAATTTCTGCAAGCTTTTATAGTGGTGTAAGTGTTATAGATGTGTGGTGACTGAAAGTCAGCTACTGAATATCCTATTATTCAATTTAGAGTTCATTACATAATATTTTTAATATACAGGAAATAAGACTTTCCTTTGTGTCTGTGATCATAATGTAGTGGGAACTCTTCAGTATAGATGATATTACTATTAATCTATGACAAGCTGTCAGTCTCCCATTAGCCAATCAGAATACAGTTTTTAACGCAAACTGCCAATTTACCAGTTGGAGACAATACCCCTCAGCCAATCAGAATAGGTTGGCAAGACTTAATTTCCCACTAGCCAATCAGAATAGGTTGGCATGACTCAATTTCCCACATGGTAAATGTCCAACAAACATTTCAGCAAGGCAATCTGTATACTCAGGTGAAAACTTTGTTATTCAGGTAAATCTATGACGAAACAATGAGCACGGCAGAACTATTACCAAGAATGTCATGCCCCGATACTACCAACTGTTGCACTCCTGACATCTTATAAAACGTTGACGGACAGATCGACAGTGGCTGACTGCGCGATAGGTCAATTGTCTGAAAAACTGTGGATCTTTTGAACCACTGTAGGACAATACTCATATTAGCAAGCCATAAAATGACAATTCATGGAAAAGTAGGTTTAGTTGGCATGACCTTTCAACACAGTCTGGAGGAATGTCAATAGATATTTCTGATAAATTGCATTGATAGGCAATTAAAGCACTCAACTCTACCGGACCTCGACAGTAGTTGCTGCAATAGTGATGCATCGTGCATACCACCTATGACTGTGATAGATCTACTGATAGATCTACTGATAGAACTATGTTTGTTATTGTGAATATAGGGGTCTTTTGCCATTTGTCACAGGATTTCATTAATATGCAACATGTTGTCTTAAAGTTGCTTGTACTAGTCTAACACATGTCCATATTTTTTGGTACTAACCACATGCATGTCCGTATTTTTGTACTAGCCATGTGTATGTTCATATTTTTGTACTAGTCATATGC
>JAUTBV010159099.1:0-10168 GCA_032361325.1 Lepetodrilus fucensis | reverse complement strand
ATGTAGGTTGTTTTGTGGTATTTGAATAACTGAATCAGTAGTTATGCATAAATACGTTAACACTGTCGTCTATGGGAGTTTAATTGGTGGTTTATAACCTGTAATCAGCTTAAGCAAATTAATTAATTTAATAAATAAAAATATAAAGAAATAATCTGTAACTGATTAATTTGCCAACTTGAGGAAATATATAATTAATGTGGCCACTTGAGGACATACCTAATTAATGTGGCAACTTGAGGATATAGCATTCAGCAACTTGAGGACATATATAATTCATGTGGTAACTTGGAGGACATAACAGTTGGCAACTTGATGAAAGGACATACACAATTAATGTGGCAACTTGAGGACATACACATGTTGGAACTTGATGACATACACAATTAATGTGGCAACTTGAGGACATACACAATTAATGTGGAAACTTGAGGACATACACATGTGGCAACTTGATGACATACACAATTAATGTGGCAACTTCAGGACATACACAATTAATTTGAGGACATTAACATGTGGCAACTGGAGGACATACCTGATTTATGTGGCAGCTTAAGGACATGAGGTTTCATATCGGCCAGCATCTTGTCGAACTCCGAGTCCAGCTGGTCAAATGATGAATCTGAGCCGTCCATCCTGTCCACCTCCGACTGGTCATCCACACTCGGGACGTCTCCGTCTGAAGGAGTGTCACGTCCTCCCGTCTGCTGACTCACGTCCCGCTGGTGCTGGTACTGCTCTCTGGACAAACAAAGAAACAGACCGTGAAAGTCCTTCAGGATATCCTTGAGAGCTGCTGCATCTACTCCTTGGTGCTGCTGGATGTCCTCTCCTGGTCCTTGCTGCTTTCCTAGGATACGACCATTAGTGCTTGGCACAGTGCTATCACACCAGACATCAGTTGTGTCAACGGGCTGAGGCAGAATAACGCTGTCAGGAAGTACATTTGGATAAAAAGCAGAATTTCTATGACCATGATCACGGCTTTGTAGCTTCTTCCTAGTTTTAGTACGTTTCAAGGGTATTTGGTCTACCAGTTCATTTGGGATTTTATCACAGAAGGTTACTTGCTTATATTTAGTTAATTCTCTTGGGGACAAAGCTGAACTATCTGAATAGTCTGAGTTCAAAGTATTGCTTGATTGATTAGAACACTTTGAGCACTGACATGAACTTGACCAAGTTGACGACCCAGCACCTCTATGCTCATGATGACATGCAGATATTTTCTCACTTAAAATCTTATCATGTTTGGGATAACGCTTATTGTGCTTAGTTGAGGTTTTCTCAGATCTTGAGTTAAAATAATTTAAAGCTGCTTGGAAATGTTCACACGGATCCTTACAGTTAATCGCATGTGTGCGAGGTTTAGAAATATGACCGACGCGTTTGTCAGATTTATCTCCTTGGGATGGAAGAATGTCAGATCGATCCGATAGATCTGAATTTTGCATTTTTCGCAGTTGTTTTCGCACACATCCTGAACACACCAATACATCAGAATCTGATTCCTTAGAACTAGTTAGTGGTGTGTCACTCAAAACTACTTCTGAAGCACTGTGAATACCATTTGTCTGGCGGATGCTACACATGTCAGGGACCAATCTCTCATCATGATTACTATGGCACACAGAGCACATATGGGGATCCTTCGACTTGTAACTAGACCTTGATTTGAATTTGGCATATTTAGGATGGTATCTTTGTTCTCGATTCAATTCAGCTGATCTCTTTTCATTGACGTGAGCCAAGCTTCCTCCGTCATGTCTCCCTAGACGACGACAGGGAATGAGGGAGCTATGTCTCTTGGTAGATTTAGCACCACGATAAGACGTGCAAGTTTTGATGACACTTTTTTGTTGGGTAGCTTCAGCTAAGATGGTCGAGTCCTCGTGAATTACAATTGTAGGACCTACGATGAATTCTGTACTTTCTTGAAGTTCACTATTTGACTCATTGGTTAATGTCTCGTCACTTTCAGAACAGCTGTGATCGCTAGCCCTAGATTTTGAGGTAAATCTTTCCGGAGACTTTGACTGGTAACTTCCCACAGCAGAACTTTCTACAGAACCTTCTATGGAGCCTTCTACAGAACCATCAGTAGGAGTTGGGATTTGTTCTTGTTGTTTGTGATTTGGAACATCTGCTGTCCCTAAAGCAGCGCTGTCTACAGAACAGTCAGTTGGAGCTTGGATTTGCTGTAGATTTCTATGATTTGAACCATCTACTTTTCCATCAGAACCTTCCACAGAACGATCAGTAGGAGTCTGGATTCGTTCTGGATCTGTCTGATTAGAAATATCTGATTTTCCTAAAGAGTAACTTTCTACAGAAATATTAGTGGAAGTCTGGATTTCTCCTTGCTCTGTCTGATAAGAAACATTGACACTTCCTATGTCAAGGGTTGCTCCAGAATGGTTGGAAAGACTTGAGACACTTGAGACATTAAATGGACTGGATTTGCTGGGACGGTCACATTTTTCATTCAGGTCATCATGACTGCAAGACTTTGACAAGGAATCATCTTTAAAATCTGAAGAGGCATTGCTGTCAATCTGTACTTTTTGATGAAGATTTCCAGTCCTTGATCTTACTTCAGAACTATCTTCATCACTGTGTTGTCTGTGCTGCTCTCTGATCACTGGACATTGTGCAGGATCAAGTACACCATCTTCTAAGAGATCCTTTTCCATACCAGAACTTTTGTCAGTATCACTATCACCACTGGTATCATCTACCAAGTTTTTGTCCTTGCTACTAGTGCCCAACTTGACAAAAGTATTATTACGATAATCATGTTCGCTTTGTCTTAAAAGCAAGTCATTACCTCTTGCAAGGATTTCCATAACTTCTTCGTCACTTATTTCCTCAGAACCACTTAGCAATGGACTTTCAAAATCTTCAGACTGCTCCGGAAGTTGATCTGATGCAGTTTCTATTCCTGACGTGTCTCCTTCTCCATTGAGATTCTCTTCAATAGATTCCCATTTTCGGACTGAACCATCTGCTTCCTCTTCTACCAAGTCATCAGAGACATAGATTCCTCCGCCTATCACATCATCATGCAATGTGTCTGGTGTGTCTTCTCCATAAATCTGCACACCATCATGAGTTTTGGGTACATCAACACTTTCATTAGGCTTCACAACTTTAGAAGTTATTGGTTTATAATCAAATCCATTTGCTTCAATCTCTTTTTCACTCTTCTCAAAACTTTCCTTCTCCCTTTGGACATTCTTCTCTTCAACTTTGCCCTGATCTTTCTGAGATTCCTGTTTCTTGCTGAAAGCTTCTTGTTTCTGGATGCAAGCTTCATGTTTCTTGGCATGAGTTTCCTGTTTCCAGACATGAGTTTCCTGTTTCTTGTAGAGAGCTTCTTGTTTCTGGATGCGAGCTTCCTGTCGGAGGATCAGAGTTTCCACCATCCTGATCATGTTCCTGTGTCTGTCTTCACCATCTCTGGACACAGAAGAAATCAGCCGCGTCTGAATGTCCACCAGCTCCCCCAGGGTGAGCTTGGGCTGGCCGCTGCCACTGGAGGAGTTGATGAAGTCCTTCTGGAGCAGATACATCATGTGTCTGGACACTCCCTGTGAATCCTGGCGGACAGAGTCTGGTGAACCATCTTCTGAAGCTCCCGAGATGTTCTTTGAATCATCATTATCATAATCATCATCATCTTTATCTTCTCTATCATCATTATCATCATCATCATCATCATCATCACCACCATCTTCTTCTTTATCTTTTCTATCATCATCATCATCACCATCATCATCATCATCTTTATCCTCTCTATCATAACCATTATCATATTCTTCTTCTTTATCTTTTCTAACTTCACGTTCATCTTCTTTGCCTATTGGGATGCCACTATTTTCACTTGTTGAATTATGGAGGTTGTGAACAGTTTCAGAGTCACAAGTGCTAGTAGTTGACAACAATGATAGATCATCAGTGTCACACGTGCTACTTACTGACACAAAAGTTTGATCATCCGCATCATCTCCCAAGACAGCCTGGTTCTCTGTACTGTTAGTCTTATCATGGCTGGAGACAACCTCTCTAACCACTCTTCTTTTATCCTTGAACCTTTCATCTACATTTCCATCATTAAACATTTCTCTTGCATCATGCTTCTTTTCATTTTTCGGTACCAATGATCTCTTAACTGGATCACGTGGCTGGACAGATTTAACAAAGTGGTTCGTTCTAGGTACAATTTCATTTGGACTGTCTTCATCTGAAAATGAAAACCTTACAGATTTACTTCTTTGATAGAACTTCTTGAGATTTTCCTTGATTTCAGTTTTGGATTTGTTATGGGTGGCTGGCAAGCTGGTCTGTCGTTGGATCTTCTCTCTCCCTGAAGCATGGCTTCGAGCTCGGTTGTTCCTGTTCTGAAGCTCCTTAGCTATAAGTGCCAAGTCCTTGTGATTCCTTGACCAAATTGACATGTTTAAATCATTTAGCCCTCAACCGTCAGTGCTCTTTTACAATTTTGAAAATTATCCACATTCTGTCATACCCACACCAACATCTTGTGATAATAATAATAATAAGTAACTTGTTATAACATTACAAATGGAACTTCTTTAATAAAAAGTTGAATTTCAATATCTTCTTTTGCATTACAGTATCTTGTGTCACAAGAAATACATATGTAATGTCATGATGAACAGTGAAATGGCAACATCCCTGGCAGATATCGGATCCATTGATCGACATCCAAAAAAAACCACATGAACGTCACCGGTTACAGTTCGCCAAACCAGGTAACATCTCAGGTACCACAGCTTAGAAACATCTCATCATTACAATAATAGTTGTTCTCTGTTGTCCTTGTGAAACATTCTGTTGTAGACTCTTCACAGGAACATGTTAGCCAGTCTGTTGTCGCGGACAGCATTTTACAAAGATTTTCTGCATGCAATACTTTGAAGAAAAAAAACCTCCACCCAATCAAACATATCTTCAGAACAAGCTGTTCACACTCCACAGTTCGGGTAGAATTACGTATCTTTGCAAGAGTTACCACTGCTCATTGTACAGAGACGAGACGAGATGAGATAAGACCGAAGCATGTAAGATATTGCCATCAAACACGTCCCGGGTACCGGACTCGAGTGTCGCTGACTGCCGTGGTACTCGGGAGTCCTGAGTGGCGATATGTGGCCGTGTAACACAAGTAGGTGTGGGATTAACAAAACCATCAGACTGTGTACCAGGGACTAATCCTCAGGTCTTAGCACAGTCTCTGCTCCAATGAACACAGGATCAACACAGTGGATAGAGCTCGGAGGCTTTGGGGGCGGTGGAGAGCTGGGGTGGGTGTTCCGAACGGATCGGATGGCAAGATCGATGTCTGGATGGAACTGCTGTTCCATGTACTGAACCTCACACGCGTCTGTGTAGTGTCACTTACGCCAACATCTTCAAAACATGCGTGTCAATGTCGGAAAACATTATCCTTCCAACAGTCCACACCGGAGGACAGTCGGATGTTTGTGACTCCTAGACAGACGTGGTCACGGCGGAGATTAGACTTTGTATGGCATGCTACGACCATTTCAGGTGGACTGACTCTGAGCTGTCAACTTGGTCAGATTTTGAAGATGTCTCATGGCTGGTGGGTTATACAAATATCACCAGACGTGCTCGAGTGGGTGTAATCTCTAGAGTATAGTATCAATCTGTGCCGACTGAGACGAGTAAATTGCCTGTCCAGAACATAGAATCTAAAGCCGTTACAAAGCTTTATGACAACAACTACAGCCCAGGTCAGAGTAATCATACAGTACTTGTCCAAACATAAGACAGGTTAACATGCTAACCATATGCCTTCTCAACACAACTGTGATCTGTGTAAATAAACATTTCATAGTAATGAAGGAGTTAACAGCTTTGCTCAATATTTGCTCAATTTGCAAATAGAAGAAATTAAGGAACTTAATAAGCTTCAAGATGTACATTATTCTTGGAATTTAAACTACTGAACAGAAAAGAAAAAAAAAATGCTAAATTTGATTATTTAAAAATCCACCGATATACATACACATACAACTAAAACACTAGGTAAAAAATGGTTAATTTTATTTTTAAAAGTAGCCTTTTAATATTATATTTAATGTTTAATGCTTAAATTATGTTTTACAGTCATTCTGAATAATGAATTCAAATTAATTTCCAAACTCATACTGTCAAGTGTATATACAAATTGTATCTAGTAATATTGTTTTTATTTTTTATTTTGGTTTATTTATGGGATGTCTAGGTCTACGTTTGGAATTTAGAGGCACCAATAGTGAATTGATAGCTTCTAAATTGAATTGAACACTGAACGCATAGCGTGAGGTGTTCATTTCCAAAATTTAAAAGCTATCAAATCACAATTGATATCTCTATATTCCAAACAGTAGTGCCTTTATTCACATTCTAACATGAATCCCTAAAACTATCAAATTGCACCAGAATATATCTAGGTGTAATGCTAAAGATTCAATGAAATAGTGATTTGGCATATGCAATGACCTCAACCAAGCAAGTTTCTTGATGATAGAAAAGCAGATGCAAAAAAAAACACTGTACACACATCACTTATTTTAATAACAATAGTATACTCCAACAATTTAAACAGCATAGAACTAACAAGATTACTAGAACTGACATAATATGGTTGGAATATAGCCCAAATAACCCTAAAATTAAAGGCATAATATCACAGTTAATAGACCTGTATAATGGACAAACACATTTTGATCTGAGACTAATTACGCTTGATTTATCCACACAAAAGTTGTTATTTACTGATGTACTTCGTCCCCAGTACTCGATAGTTATCAAAATATTAATATTTTATATGAATAATGGGAACGTTCCGCTATTTATCTTGTCTTTGATGCATCAACTCATCTATGAAGGAATCTGCGAGCGAACATTAGAGTTATGTCCCCCTTGCATGATGTATAATGAAGCAAACCCTGCAAACACATACGGACCATATTCAGGTTGTCTATCTTGGGGCTGCAGTGGGGATTTGTCAACCACACAGCGGTGGAAAGCTTTTTGGAAGTACAAACATGATTTTATGTATATCAAGTGAATGTACTTTGCAGATATAGCTAAGAACTATAAACATCTATGATATTATGCCTTTAAAATGAAATTGAAAGAAAAATAAACGGTTGTAAATTTGTCTAAATGATAATGACCAATGTATATGAATAATGCTATTGTACTTTGCAGATATAGCTAAGAACTAGTCCAAAACAACTATAAACATCTATGATAGTATGCCTTTAAAATGAAATTGAATGAAAAATAAACGGTTGTAAAATTGTCTAAATGGCAATGACTAATGTCGGACGTATATGAATAATACTATTGTACTGAAATACAGAATATTAAAAATGTATTAATATGTACGGCAGTAGTACATGCTGGCTTGTACATGATGTATTCTGGTCATGCCTCACGTGATCAGACCACCAAACATGTAGGTGCGTGTGGAGACTGCCAATAGATGTGGCCATGCTGTACTGGACAACCAACCACCACGGCAGTCCATACATCTGTATACTAAGGTGAGAGTTAACTAAATATGTGTTTTAGTTTATATTGCAGCTTTTAAATTTTATATTGAAGACATTCTCTTTTTGAAGAACTTTATAATCGAGTCTTGATATTAAAAATAGTTCTAAATACAAGAAGGAATTGGTCAATTAAAATAGAAGGAATCATTGGTAGTTATATGGGTAATCATGATAATCAGACATTATAAAAAGAAATAGGTAATGCAAGCTCGTCATTAAGATAATTATAATAATAATAATAAGCCTATATCTGTATTATCCCTGAAGAAATTTGTTTTACATATCTCATGTGAAACACTGCATCCGGCCTGTTACTAGTATGCCGACCGATAGTGGGATTTACGCCACATTCAATGACTGTATTCTAGATATCCAAACATTATAGTATACCTGTTTATGTTTTGATAACTGTTATTACACTATTCGCTGAATGTGATCCGATTGTATTGGTGAAACTACAGTCATTCTGTGGGGTCTTATCTTAGAGTTTCGTTGTGCTGCCATGAGTCGGCGCGCCAAGGGAAAGCTGGGCGGTGTGGTCTATTCTCTGGAGGACTATGTCAAACCTCGTGAGGACATCACTGTTACCAAGATCTCAAATCCACAGGTAGTCTACCTTACCTACATAACACGTGGAGTTAACGTACTACTACCTTTACACGTGGATGAAAGATACACACGACAATCATAATCAACAATGTTATTATTCACCTGCAATATTCTAACTCTTGTTTCCCTGACAAGGCATAATAAGCCCCAGAAATAATATACATGTCAGAGAATGTTGTGTGGTGTTTTACAGTGTGCATAACCGAAGCTAACGTTTATAACGTAAAACGAATTAAGTGTGTTTCTTTCTATATTCATGATGGTTATATATATATTTAGATAATATACGTATTTAATGTCTGTATTGGATACATAGTTGTTTTACGGTACACAGAATGACACGGCCGACGTCGTTGTTGAGAAAGACAGCTGCGTCGATGGCGTCATTAACACCCCGGAAGTGGACAGCGATCATATGAAGGTCGGTGACGACGTCAGTGAGACGGGGAAGACGGACGCTGACGCCTGGGACGGACGTCTGGACATCAACGCCATCTTGGAGGCAATCAAAGAACGTCATGTCAAGGTCATAGACACTCACATAGAGGTCACTCACGATCACCTGATAGAGTATTATGTATTGCCCGTATACATTAAATTGTTAAATGCATAACGTTTGTATTCTTTATTTCTTACTAATATATAATATAATATATAATTATTCAGTAGCCTCTGAAATTTGTAATGGTGACTGATTGCACTTCCACCCACTGAGATCCGTGTTCAACTTCCTGTAGGCCTACACAACATGAATGTCTGAAGTATCGCACACATAATTTATACACAGCAGGCTGAGTGCCATAACACGACCGTCGATGTGGCAACCTCTACAGAAATAACGACAGTCTGCAGCACCGACGATACGAAAACCATGGAGATCAGCACCATCACTGCCAAAAGTGACACATCGTCCAAGGAGATGGCAGTTGTCAACAAAAAGGTAATACCACCCTGATTCCAGCTGAATAAAGTGGATAATATACAGATTTATATCAAGTTGCAATTAGTGTTGTAATAATGAAAGCTGTTTTATTTCCATCGGCATTAACCAGTGTTTTAAATCACCAGACAGACAACGGTAAACCAGTCACTAAGAAGGTATGTATTGCGCATCACAAAACGTATACAAAACGCACCAGTTTGTAACATCTTCACTCCTGTATCTCTCCACATAGGGTGTGTGTCCTGAGCATGATGGACTCCCTGAGCCTGCTACCGGAAGGAGACGGAAGGGAAAGTGCACGTGCTGTACTCGGGCCGTCCACCGTGTACAGAAGCGGTTGACGGCGTTCATGTCCCACAATTCGCGGTACATCGGCATCGGTTTCCAAGTGTTCTTCCTGATGTGTTACTACGCCATGTTTGGATACGCTATGTACTACAAGTTCGGGGATGACGGATCCCTACGCTTTCTCACCTTCACCAGCTTGTTGACGCTGTTTGTGTTCTACAGGTGAGAGTAACACTGGAGACATCACATTCAAGCACGTGCTCATTTACACACTCAGCGTCCGTAGCCCATCATCTTGCCTAGCCCACGTGACCCATCTCGACTTTCTTCGTAGTATGTAGTAAGCGAAGCTCGGAATTGTACCCTTCCCTAGGGGAGATGGTAGCCCATGTACTAAAGTCCCCTTTACGAAGCGGTATAACTCTGAAGGAAGCGACTTTACTATATATAATCATGTCGCTTCCCTCTCATGATGTATATATATATACATGTCGATGTCTTGTTAATTGTCTTGTTGCACTGCAATAAGAATAAGTATTGTTTATATCACTCTAAACGTAACATTAACGCCATCCTTAGGCATTGCTAAAGATGGCGTTAACGGTTACGTTTGAGTTACGCCTTTTCGTAAATGATAGCCAAGAGTAGTATAGGCCCGCACTGACTGTAGAGTGGCAATGCAGTTATCATCCTTGGTCTTGTCAGTACCAGCCGGTGCTCGCAGGTTTACTGC